>ML685800.1:7398335-7521505 GCA_007922175.1 Pelusios castaneus
AATAAAACCCATCCTCAGGCTGGCTGTGTACAAGGGGGGGAATAAAACCCATCCTCAGGCTGGCTGTGTACAAGGGGGGGAATAAAATCCATCCTCAGGCTGGCTGTGCCCAGGGGGAAGCTGGTCCATGGTCCCTGAAAACCTCTCCCTCAGCCCCACTGGGGTGGGAAGTGAGCAGGCAAGTCTGCAGAGGCTGAAATGTGGAGACCAGGCCATGCAGAGGGCATCGCTACTCAGGGAAATGGGGCTTTGCTACCTCTGCCAGGGTTTGGGGGTGTCCTTGGCTTCTCTGGTCCTCCCTGTCTGAAACGACGGCTTATCCTTGAGTTGGGGTCATAAATCAAGCCCGTGCTGTGGGCCCCAAGCCAGTTTAAAAAGCTCTCCCACAGAGGCCAGGAAATAGATCTGAAGGTCATTGCTTACTTCCCATCACGAACCACAGCTCTTGCGGGGCTGATCTGTTAGATAAGAGGTGGGTGAGTTGTGGTGGTCGTGGTTTGGAGCTGGAGGTGGGTTCCTGACTTGCTGGGGAAAGGAAGTTCTGCTGTCTGTTCTCTATAATTAAAGGTTTATACCAAGAGCACATGGAAAATGTTAAATGTGAATGTATTGGACCTGCACAAGCTAACTGTTCACAAGGTATCGGACTTTTCTGTCATTCTTGTCAGAGACCTTTATGCTGCCAAAGTTTGTGCATTACCTATTGCTTAGTCTAATAAAAGGCATCAACATTGGAGACCAGTATGACTACTTGAATCTCCTACTTACTCCAGCATTTTTAGCAGACTTCCCAGTGGTTCCCTGGAGGGTCCATTATTTCCAAGTTGGCAGCAGCAGCCTGGACAGTGAATGGTCCTGACTCCCTGTAATGGCCCCTTGGAAGGATTTACAGTTGGTTGCTGAGTTACACTAACAAGATTATTCATCCACCCACCCGTCTCCTGATTTTCTGCTATTACATGTATTATTTATGCAATGCCCAAAGAGTGTTAGGTGTGTTGTGGACAAATTGTTAGAGAAGTCCCTGCCTGAAGAGTTTACAGTTGAAGTGGGTGGAAGGGTGACAGTGCACCAGCAAGAAGTGTTTGATTCCATGATTTTTGTTAATGATTGGTTGAGAAAAAGATGACAGTATTTCAGCTGATCTATGGCCATTTGTGATGGTTGAGGTGGAGAAAGTGGCAGGCTTAAGAATTCCGGCAGTTTGCTTATGGGTGTTGTTTTAAAACTTTGTTTTATGTCTATGAATGGGTTATTGGAGAGGAGCCATTCCTGTTTAATATTAATTCTGGCCATTGTTCAGGCTTGTTCTGGGAAAAGTGGGAGTGAAACGGCGCAGCCCAAAAGTGGATGCAATGGTGGGATTTTTCCACCAAGCCTTAATTGTGCAAAGGGCTCAAGCTCTAATACATTAGCTGGTGGATAAAAGTAGTGCTGTCCTTTATGCTGATCTGTGGTCTTCAAATGGCCTTTCTTTAAATCAGAAATGCAGCCTGTTGTATTGTGATACTAGGACCCGTTAGTACTTAGCCAGATCCTACGCTTACTCAAATAAGGGCATGTTTTTCAAGAGTGCTGAGCACTGGATGATCCTGTTGACTTTGATTGGAGTTGGGACAACACACAATCTCTGAACGTCAGGCCCATTGTGATTTAGAACTCCAGTGCTATATCTGTATGAATGTGAATTTAAGACTGAAAAGTTTTTTTCCTGCTTATGACTGCTCTTTTGCAACTATAAGTAACTAGATTTTTGTTAACGAACCCAAAGCTCATTACTAAGTAAGAAAGCCAAAATATGAGTCTTATAAGTCCTACTGACTTCAATGGAAGTTAGGAACATAAATACTTTTGAAGGTCTGGTGACTACTGAGCTGTTAAATTAGCACTTGTTTACCTAAATGGTTATTTGGGGGCTGAAGTACTAATTTTAAAGACATTTGTAGAATTGAACATTCTAACGTAAGTGCACACGTTTGAAATTTAGGCCTGTGAAATGCATCCCCAAGTGTGAAAATCAATACCAAACATTTGAGACGTGCAATTGAATCTTGATGAGCAGTGACAGTCTTAAGCTGATGTGTCTATTGAATGCAAGGTCTTCTGTGACAGATGGTTAGACTTCTAATTACCTAGCTAATCAAAGCAATAAACTGTCACCCTCAACTTTGGAGACACCAGCACAAGTTTGTAATTAAAGTCTTTTGATGAGCAATATTTAAGAGAGAGCGAATTAGGATCTGGATTGTGAGAAGTATTTCTGCCAAATCCTGGGATCCTTTGATCCAACAAGGGATTTGTTTTCTGTTCAGAACTCTCTTCTGAGTGGTCACATTACCAGCCAGTCAGTAGTGTGTCCATGACTTCAATACGTGAGTTTGGAGTGTCCCGGTAATCCTGGAATAGCTCCAGTAAGGTGTCAGAACAGGAGTAAATGAGGTCAGACAGGCAATGGGATCACATACAAATATCTGAGCCAATTGTTTTCTTTCTCCTCACACTCCTATCTTCTTCAAGCTGCACGTAACCTTGCATTCCCTATTGCCAGAAGCCTGGACGTTGCAGCTGGATTCTGTGGAATGGACTGGATAACTTAGTTGCTAATATTCTTAGTTGTCCAGGTGGCAATAATCTGCTTTTGTGGAGCCAGTCATAGGTCGGTCATTTGTGGAGTCAAAGAGGAATTCTCCTCCAAGACCCATCCACAGAGACTTGGTGTACTCTCCTCTGAAGCATTAGGCTTTGGCCGCTGTTACAGTTGGGACACAGGACCATAGGTGGGTTCTGTTCTGATATGATAAGGAGTGGAATGCTGTATGGCAGGGGCTGCTCTGGTGTGACTTTAGGTAAGAGACAAGACTAGATTAGAGGAGCCAATGGTATGGTCTGCTCTGATATGACAGGGAGTGGGAAATGGACTCATGACGTGCTGTAGCATGTCTGGCTAGAGGGGCTACTGCTGTGTCCCAAGAGAGTAAATCCTCATTCCCTGAAGACGGAGTTTGCTGGGGAGGAGTAGCACTTCCATTCTCTTTTTTTCCCATTTCATTTTTTTCTTTCCATCCCTACTGCTCTTTAAAGCCCATCAGAGTCATGGGCTGAGATTCCACAGAATTATACCTCAGTCTGGGGAAGGATATGTAACTCTTCTTTCACTGATCATGCCTGTGTTTCAGTGCCACACAATGTGTTGTAACACCATTTAGTGTTCTGATTACTCTCTTAAATTCCTTATTCACATACCCAGCTCTTCCCCACTGGTAAAACTGGAAACCAGGAAGTAGACAGTTTTTTCCCCTTTCCTGTTTCTGAATGTCTGTCTAGTACAGTGTGGTGCAAGTGACTACAGCTTCGGCTTGTAGCTACAGGCAGCTGTTCTCTCTCTACCCAAACTGTCCTGCCCCAACAGGTAGAGAGGACCGGAGGTGCTGCTGAACATTCACTCCCTTTGTAGCTGTACAATCAAGTATTCTGCTGGAGAAAAAAAAAAATTAATGGCAGGACAGAATTCCCAGGGATTTATTTTATGACATGCTTACTCTGGGATTCATTTTTACACTTCAAGCAATGAACAATAAAACAAGAACTATCTGTTTAGCCACAAAGTAGGCATTACACAAGTGCTTGTTCTGCCTTGGTGCTTTGCTTTGTCAGTAAACTTAAACCTTAGTCTTTTTTTCTTTTTTCCTTCCTGGTGTGGAAAAGATTATTAGCTTTTGAGGTGCTGTTTGAGGCAATCAGAATAACATAAGACCTTTGAACTGTAAAGCCGGAGGGAGCCGGAAAGGAAATGTCATGTGTATTTGAGGGAGGGTTTTGGTCAGGGTGGAGGGGAATAGAGACTCAAAAGGGAAGCTGTAAAATGGTTGCAGTTTTGAAGACGATCATTTGGGCCTCACAGCCGAGGGCAGTGGAGTATCAAAGTACATACAAAGCTAGCCTTAATATGTCTGTTCGGAAGACAAAACAGTACGTGTGAGTGAGATCATTGGGGGCTGTGTGTGTGCACAAGAAGTCATGGAAGGGTTGCATGAATTGAAGAGAGAATTTGATTCGTAGACAAAACAATAAAGGATGGGACTGCAGAGAAGTGATTGGGAAGTGAAGGGGATTAGTCCTGGGTGCTCTGTTCTTCATGTTTCCCAAGGTTGACACTGGGAGAAGCTCTGGTTGCACAGTGGGAATCTGGCTTAAGTAAGAACTGCAAGATTTGGCCTCAAATGCCTGGTATCTACTCCTGGCCTGTCTTCCAAAATGGCCATCAATGTCACACAATCTTCAAGTCTGGATGGAAATTTATGGACTGACTCCCTTTCTCCCCCAGCCATGTATCAGAATCTCTCCTTGGCCCCCTGCCAGTTGAAATCAGAGATTCCTTTGTTTGTGGTGTGCTGGGAGTGGGTTAGCACTGGAGCCTGTCTTGTTTTTTTTTTTTTTTTAATGTTGGTTCTTCAGGATGATTCTGAGACTTTACTTAGAGATGGGATCCTGTGTTGCCCTTTGAAAATTCATCGGCTTTTTTGTGTGCAGAGCTTGGTTGCCTTCAGGTTTACAGACAGGATATAAACTATTCTTCATTTTCCCAAATGTGAACACTTCAACCCTGTCCTTAAAAGAAGAAGCCCTCATTCTGTAACTAATTCAATTCCAGGTGTTTTTTTCCCCTCCTTCTTTCCAAAAAATGGGTCTGAAGTTTCCTAAGGGAGTTAAGTGCTCAGAGATAGTAAGGGTTGGATGCTTCAGGAAGCCAAAGCTCTCTTTGAAAATCCTGTCCTAAATGTGGCTTTGTAGTAATGCATTCTGGTCACTTTAAATATTCCCCTTTCAAAAAATGAGCAACGTGCTTAAAGTCACCACTATCTGTTTGTTTCTTTAAGGCAAAACCAGAGCAATTTAGAGGGAAAATAAAGTCCATTGGACTGTGACAGGCATGCAGATAAATTTGCTCTTGGCCTTGAGAGTTTGATTCAGCAGTAGAAAAAGACCTTCCATTAAAGCACGTGTCTGGGGGGAGAACACCATTGGTGTTTGATTGTTTGAATGATATTACAGTATTGTACTATCCACATACACATAAGCAGGCACAAGTTCGGGACGCTCATATGTCTTGACTGTGTTGCTACAAATATACATTTATCAAGGCACATTCCTGCGAGATTAAATGTGGTCCCCGATGACAGAAGAAAATTGGCAATGAGTTTTGGGTGGAGTACAGTTAAGACTAACCTTGCAACACGAGATGTTTTAATTTGCCCTACTTTTTAATATCACTGGGGAAAATGGCTGTGTGTTGACTTAGCATAGAATCATACTTGTTTGTCTCCTGTGTTGCTCTTCTAGTAGGTTAGCTGGCTAGGCTGGGTTGTGTCTTTAGCAGTGTATTGGGCTTGCTCTGTCTGCTGTGCCTTACTGATTGGTTGGGGAAGGATTTCCTTGTCTTAACGTATGATGTGCCACATTGGATCAGATGGTTGGTATCTTCACTTTCCTGCTTCTGAGCGTAACCAGTACCTGATGCCTCCGCAGACAGTGAAGTGCCCTGAAGCACTCTGCAAGTGACATAATGTCTCACATGGGGTCTTCCTGACCCCTGCAGTAATCAATATGTGCCCTGAAGCATGAGATTTGACTGCCCCATGTTCGTTTGCATGGCCACAGAGGGTGGTCAAAATACTGAGTCCTTTAAACATTCAATGGCAGTGTTTCCTCTTACTTTCCAGTGGTAGAACGTTCTAACCATGTTGGCTTGGTCCTGAGATGTGTTGAGATCATAGAGGGATATTGCTGTGTAGTCTGAATTCACTGCTTTCATTGCCAGGTGTCCTTTTGGCCCTTGCCTTGCAGCACAGCCAGAAAAAAGAGGGGTGGATCAGCTTTCACTTTACCATGACCGCTGATCTCTTCTATCATTATTTGTATTATGGTAATTCCTAAAGGCCTGAGATAGGAGCTGGGTGCCGCGCAAACACGCAACGAAAGACAGGCCCTGCCACAAAGATCTCAGTCTGTATAGAGGAGGTAGAGAAAGGGAGGACAGCGCAGGCAGGAAGAAGTGAGATGATCACGGTCATGTGGCAGTAAGTGGCAGACTGGGGAGTAGCTCCCACATCTCAGAGAGTTGTGGTGGATTCTCCATCATTATCCATTAAAAATCCAGATAAGATGTCTTTCTGAAAGGCAGCTTTGGGAATTATTTTGGGGATGTTTTATGGCCTGTTTTATACAGAAGGTCAGACCAGATAGACACAGTGCTCTATTCTGGCCTGGGAATCTATGACTGTCTCGCTCACCTTCTATGGGCCATATGGCTGAAGAAATTATCCTTTTTTATTTCCTATAGTGGCTTTTTCTATTGGATCGTCACATGAAATACATTTACGTTTTAACAGTGCCGGAAACTGAAGGGGAAAGTAATGAATCCCTTTGCAAGTGGGCTGCAGTGTCCCCAGTAATCTCCTCTAGTACAATGAGAAATCCCAGCCCTTCAACATGTCATTAAATTCCAACAGACTCTTTGACACCACAGCCTCAGTTCAATCTGGGTAGCAATTATCTGCGTGCTTCATCATAGCCCTGTTCCGAGAGAGCTGGTTAGTCAGAGAGGAGGAGGAGGAGAAGTTGGGCATTCTTTCTTGCATAAGAGTCAGTGATTTGGGGGAGGGCGTGGCTGGGGGAGGAGTTGGCACTAATGCTTTGTACTTAATAGAGCCCTTGACCTGAGTATCTCAAAGAGCTTTGCAAGAAATGATGCGTCAGAACAGTTCTGTGAGGTATCTGAGTGCTAGGATGCCTGTTTTATAGATGAGGTACCGGGGGATGATGTGATTTAGGGGATGTCTACACTACAATTAAATGCCTGTGGCTGACCTCTTTCAGCTAACTGGGGCTTGGGTTGCGGGGCTGTAAAACTGTGGTGTAGATACTTGATCCTGGGGTGGAGCGTGTGCTCCGAGACCCCTGAGCCCAAACCTCTACACTACAATTGTACAGCCACACAATCCTGAGTCAGCTGTTGTGGGCTAGCCGTGGGTGTTTAATTGCAGTGTAGACATATCCTGTGTGGCAGAGCTGGGAGTGGGACATGGGGTCCTGACTCCCAAGTCTCTGTTTTAACCACTCCATTGCACTGCCTCTCCAGCACCAACAGTGGGTCAACGTATCAGAGAGATGGGTGGTAAATAATGCCCGTTCAGATGGGTCTTTTCTAAGTCCCTTTTCAGCTGTTTTCATCCTTGACACAGCAATAAAAGGGGAAAAAATCTGAATGCTAAAATGGTTGCAGACAGGCGGGGTTGTAAATTTCAGATCAGCCTCTGGTGTTACCTTCTCTCAGCTCTCTATAACTTACCTGGCTGATGGGGCATTACTGAATGGCCTCCTAATCCCAGCTGCTACCAGGAATTCCAAGATATACTGGGTGATGTCTGATATTTGCCTAATGCCTGAGAATCTTTTGATTGTGGTTTTTTCCTGTTGCTTGGAACTGGACGAGAGGTGTCTGCATCATGAGTTTAAGATCTAAACTAAAAGAGCTCAAGGGTTAGAACGACAGACTGGAGTTTTTTGTGTGCCGATTTTAGATACAAATGTCCCAGACCAATTCAGATGGTGTGCCAAGTAGATCAGCCCTAGGCTGCCTTCTCTGAAGGCACATGCAAGATGCAGCCATTTCTGATCTAGGAAATGGCTGACGATTTAAGGAGGTTTTTCCTTGTTTCATTGGCTCTCTAGATTTTCCCTCTTTTTGATCAGTGCTTGGTTAGGAGAACTCTTCAGTTGGTATTGCTGGACCGTGTAGTACCTTGCTGTTGGAGGTGCTGTATTTTTTCATGTGAAGTAAAACCAAGGATCTTTATCACTTGTGGTCATTAAAGTTCCCACAACACTTGTTGGAAGAGCAATGGGCATTAACTCCAGAATCTGGTCCAAACCTCAGATTGAGTAATTGCCGTATATTCTTCCTACCTAAATTCCCCTGGCAGTGTTAATGGGATATAGTTTTGTAAACCATTCCATGCTGTGTACCTCCTACTCCAGAGGTGGGTGCATTTCTAGAGCCCCGTGCAGATGCAAGTTTGTATCTGCAGGCCGCAAAAATGATTCATGGGTATCTGAAGATTTGTAGATATAGAATTTGGATCAGCATTCATCCACAAAAGTGTTCTGTGGATTTGCAGGGCTCAATGCATTTCAGTGGTGGGTATGGTAGTTCCTGCATGCTGAGTATATGGCTTGTAAAGTATTTGGGGAGTAAGAAGTGACCTATAAATACAAATGGAGAGCAAGCAAAATTCTTTGTAGTTACAAGCTGGAAAATTGGTGGTAGAAAAATCTAAAATATTTGTTTGCCTTTGTGGCATAAAAACCGGAGTCATAAAATGGGGATCTGGCATTCCTATACCCCTTGCTTCTTCCTGTGTCCTGACGCGCTTTTCTACATAGCAGTAAGTCTCTCTGGCAGGTCAAACCTATGTCTTGCAGAAGAATGGGGGCAGGTTATGTGATGTGCCTTAGGCCAAGTACCATTCATCAATTTCAGACAAATCATTAGGTCTATTTTTGCCCTAAACCTAGGTATGGTGGTGCCTTCTTCAGCATCTTGTCCATTTCAGTCAGTCTATAGATAATGAATCTGGGATTTCTGGTCCTAGAGCCACAGAACCATAGATCCAACCATGGCAGTGGTTTGTTAGGAAAAGAGAAGACAAAATTCACCTTTTTCGGGTCAGTAATAGCATGTGTCACATTTTGTCTTTAGATTGACAAGTCAGTGAGTCTGGCTGAAAGGTATTACATCTGTTCAGCAGCTGGCTTGAGATGCCCGTGGTGGTCAGTTTTGATTCCTAGTAGAGAATTGTTCATGTCACAAAAGCCACCATCACACTTGGCACTAATTGGGCCGCCATAATAACGGCTTGAGCAGAGGTACCCAGGCCTACCTTTCCTAGAGGTTCTTCCTCCCGACCAGAGTTGGGTGGGCATTGTGGGCAAAATGTAAAGAGGGAGGTAATGCAGTTTGGTGAACTCAGCATGGGGAATCGGCAGGGATGGATTCTGTTCCTGGCTCGCTGACTTTGGACACCTTGCTTATCCTCTCTGTCTGTTACCCCAGCTGTGAAATGAAAATAATGACACACCCCTACCACTGAGATTGATGAGTGTAAAAATTCTCTCGTTGCAAAGGATGTGCCATTTATCTGTTAAATAAAGAGCATTTCATCCTCCTACATTGTCAGTCCAGTGCTCCTCACCAGCTCTAAATTGCCTTTTAATATTCTAAACCTTGTCATTTGTGTCTACTGACAACCAAGATCTTCATCTCAAGTACATGTTTCTGTTTTGCAGGTCCATGTAATTCAGATACTTTGATGGCACGAAGTCACCAAAGCACATTCCTTTTAGGAAACAGTTGAATTTTAATAGAGATGTGGAGGCATGGCAGAGGTGGAACAGTGACTTCTACCAAGTAGGCAAACACCCTACTTTAGAAATGCTTCATTTCCTCCTGACTGCCATCTTCCTCTCTGCAGAGTTTAGGGAGGGTCCTGGGCAGAAAGCAACCTGCTCAGGCTTGCCCTGTAATGCTGCAGAAACTGGTGTCAGCAGAGATAGCTCAGGCTCTAAACAGACCGACAGCTGTGTTCTTCTTGAGGGATCCAGGGCTGCAGACACGTACGGGTAGTGGGCAGGGGGAACTAGGACGACTATTCCCTAAATATAAATCGAACAGACAAGGACTTGCATTGTGTGACCTGTAAATGGGGTAAGCTATTCATAGGGTGGAAAATGCCCATTTCGCTAGCTGGTTGTGAGCGAGGGAGGCGATCATATTTGGGCCTTGGGCAGCAAACTGCTGACTTTTTTTTAATAGCAGCATTATTTTAATAATCCTCAGCGCACAGCAGCAGTCTTGGTAAATGGGAGCTGGTGATAGAATGTATGGCTGTCCCTCCCTTGAGTGTGTTGTGACATCTGGGGTCAAAGAGTAAGCACCTACAGTTCATCCATGCAGTTATTCCCAGGAAGCCTTGCTCCCTAAAACCACGTAACTGTGGTGCCCAGCAGCTGCTGCACCCTCTTGTCAGGGAGCCAGATGATAATCTTTCCTTTAGCCAAAAGCTATTGTGTAATTTTGTTATTAAACAGTTGATGTGTAGCCAGAATTGGTGACATTACAGTGGGGGAGAAAGAGCCATGTACTTTATTTAGAAATGTTTTTCGCCTTCCTCTGTAGCACAGGGCATGGTTCACCTACCAATGAATTCTCTGTATCTTAAAGTCCTTAAATCATGATTTAAGGAGGTAAATAACTCAGTCATAGGTTGGTGGCCTATTGCAGGAGTGGGTGGGTGAGGTCTTGAGGCCTGCATTTTGCAGGAGGTCAGACTAGATGATCGTACTGGTCCCTTCTGACCTTAAAGTCTATGAGATCCGTGAGGTGAAAGGTGCTTTGCAGACATCCAGTACCTTTACTGTCTAACCATCTATGGGTTATACATCTATAACATAAACCCATATGGGTCAGGGCCGTTGTTTGCCAGTCAGATTTTTCCTTTCCATTTAAACCTTAAATAATGGCAAAGCAGGAGAAAAATTAAACAAATGCTGCCCTCAGGCAAAACTGATCATTACACTATGTGATGTCAACAGTTTTAACTTTGACACTGACATCACGTGGGCAAGTCACTTGAATTCAAAACCTTAAATTTCAGGATTCCCATAAAGTGCTGACTCCAATAGCAATAATTTAGGGATCATCTTTTTTTTTTAAAAAAAAAACCCTACACAATTACAGTTTGGTAGTTGTCATTTTCCTTCTTTTTTTAAAAAAAGAGTAATTTGTCTGCCTGCCCTGAAAGGAGAGCCATAAATGGTTACATTAAGAGAATTTTCAAAAATATAAGAGGGCAAAATCAAGTTAAAATCACCTTTCTGCATGAAAATAGCTTACCTATTGTTATAAGTAACAGCTAAGATTGTTGAACTAGGAAGAGATTGGAGTAGATGTAAGGAGTATTTCTCTTCTACTTGGTACATTTCACATCACTTTGCCCTAGTCTATACTTGCCACGCTTTTCAGCGGCAGTCGAAGGGAGATACGCAAGGTACGTAAAACACCTTGCGTATCTCCCTACGACTTCCTAACACACTCCGCTAAGCTGTCCGGAAATGGTATCCGGTCGGCGTAGCACTACTTCAGTTATGGGGCTGCAGTTAGAGCTTCAGTTCCATGTTCGATTGAGCGCATCTTAACAGACTGCTCAGTTGAACATGGAAGAGTGCGCTGATGGCAGCGAATCTGCCACCGTCAGTACAGAATCGTAGAATCATAGGGCTGGAAGGAACCTCATGAGGTCATCTAGCCCAACCCCCTGTTAAAAGCAGGACCACTCCCACTAAATCACCCCAGCCAGGGTATTGTCTAACCAGACCTTAAATATCTCCAAAGACGGACATAGCCTGAGTCTCTTGTCAGTTTCACTGTTTTCCCCAGTAGAGTTCGGCCCTGTCTACATTAAAGACAGTTTTGCTGGATTAGCTATACTGGCAAAACCCTAGTGTGGGCACAGTTATATAGGTATAAAAATGCTTACACCGGGATAGCATATGCTTGTTGGTGTCCAGTAACCCAAGTTCTACTGGTATAAACACAGTCCTACCAAATAACTGTGTCTACGCTAAGTCTTTTACCAGCATAGCTATGTTGGTTTAAAATAAAACAAAACACACATCCGTAACTACTATGTTGGTGAAATTTTTGAGTGCAGTCAGGCCTCAGTTAGTTTCCAGTGTTGTGTGACTCTTTGAGGGAAGGTGTACTGTGTGGTGCTTTTCTTTTTTTTTTTTTTTTGGTTTCATATTGACTAGTTTTAAAGTTGACACGCTGTCCTTGCCACAGTTGCTACAAATTATGCACATGGATGTAATTTTGGAATCCCTGAAATGCAGTCAGCTCTGGGGTGAAACGTGGCATCTTTATAACAGCACAGAGCAACGCAATGTAGGATGGTGAGAGTAGAAAGTTGTATTCAACTGGAGGAAAAAATCTTTACGGGGAATTTAGGTCAGTAGTGTAAATTCCTCTTCTGTCCCATTCAGTCCTTAATGTGGCAATTGTGATGTTATGCCTTGCACACCTGTTCATTGGGCACCACTTGGAGACCCATCAAACTTGTTTCATACAAGACACTGAAGAGCTACTGCACCCTCATGCCTTTCAGTTGCTACTGACATGAGATGCTTTTGAATCTGTAAAGGTGAAAGTCTTCCGACCTATCCCATTACTAATCCTCTGCATGCTTTAATAACCTTGCCGTTCAGAGTCCCTGAAAAGAGAACAGTGTGTGTGATTTCTGCCAGCTGTTCGAAAGGACTTAGCAAGAGGTACGCAAGGTAAAAAGCTTTTGTGCTGTTGGCAGAAGTGTCATGACTGTCCCTGCCGTGCTGGAGGAGAAGTTCTCTTGGATAACTGAGGATGCTCACTGGAGGGGAAGATCTGTTGGGAAGTGTATATTTTTTAAACCCCTTTACATTCTCTGCTGCTGTAAATTTGAACCACAGATCAACACAAAAGGCATTTTGTCCAAACAGAATAAGTTGTGAAGTGTAGCACTTTCCATGCCAAAGTCTCATGACCCAGCTGCCATTCCCACACTATGCTGTCAATTGTCCTGGCTCCCAAGTCGGGTTGCATTAACCCTTGCCTGGATGTTTGTCTTGCACCCCAGCCACTGGCTATTGCTGGGCATGGGCATCATGGCTGACAAAGCCCCTCTGTGTGGGTGATGAAGGTTATCGTCCAAAGCTTCTAAATGCTTTACACAGCTCAAATGCTCTCTTAAAGGGCGACCGAGGGGGGAGGCACCTTCCTTAAGCATCCAGTCTAGGGAAATGGCTCTAAATTCCATTTTTAGGACCTGCCAAAAAAGCCCACTTGCTCAGCGGGATAGCAGTCTTTTTTGTACTTGGACAACTTTCTCTTTTCAAACACCGATTTCTGCCCATAGTCACCCACTTGTGATCCCCGGGAGTCAGTGGGGTTGCAGGATGTCAATGAGGCCAATTCCATCTATCCAGATACTTGCACGCCCTCATTGCTGTACTGTGTGAACACTTTACCATCACTAATAAATGTATCCTTGCAAAGTCTGCTCTGAGGAAGGGAAGGATATTTTACCCCCATTTTGTAGAAGGGGGAAAATGAGGCACAGAGCAAAGAAGTGACTTGCTCAGGGTCATCCAGGGAATCTGTAGCAGAGCCAGGTCTTGAACCTCATCTCCTGAGCTGCCAGCCACTTCTGTAACCACAAAACAATATTTGCTCCGTTATTACTGAACTGTATCTCAAAAATCCTTGAGCTCTGAATCTAGATCAGATTTTGTGCTTCTTTTTAACCCGGGCAACTATATTTCATCCCTTGCAGCTGGGGTTCAGGAATGTTTCGAACCCTGGAAAGTTACATACCATGAGACACCACAACCTGGCTGATCCATGTTAGTAGCTACCCTCTAATAAATGCGTTCAAGGGCCTGCTTCGGCAGCTCCCATCAGAGTCAGTGGAAGGACGCCATTGACTTCCTTGGGCGCACTTGCACAAGGCTTCTCTCTGGGATTTTAAAGCTGGTTCCTGCCTAAGAGATGTGTTGGTATTGAGCTCTTTGGGCCAATGGCCACTGTGGCATGTGCACTCAAACACCAAAAACTTCCCTCCAGAACCAGTTTTATTTCATCCCTGCCTGACCCATGTGGGTGTTACCCATGACCTCAGGGCTAAGTTTGAGCTGTTCTTTAAGCGATTTGAATGAGCAAAAGGTAGCAAGATTATTTTACAGAGGGGAAAGTGTAGCAAAATTCCCCTCCTTCTCTTGGGCTGACCACATGCATGGAAAGTTTCAGCCTGCAAAGTGCTTCTGGGAAAGTTACAAACTACTGAAAAGTAGGCGTGTGCGCGTTCGTAATGGAGGCTTCTTTTCAACCTTAGCTATTGTGACTGGCTGCTGTCTATCGGTCGATGTTTATAACCTGGCGCTATCAATTGGTTCCCTGTGTAGCTAGTTCTGTTCCTGGCTTTGCCACTGATTTGTTGTTTCACGTCACATCCCTTCTCTGTGCCTAAGTTCCCGCATCTGTAGAAAGTATCCTGTTTTTTACGCGAGGGGTATCTGTGTTAGTCTGTGTACAGCAAAAACAAAGAGAGTCCTGTGGCGGCTTAGAAACTAGCTAATTTCTTCGGGCACCTGCTTTTATGGGCTCCAACACAGATGCATGTGACGAAGTGGGTTTGAGCCCATGAAAGCATAGGCCCAAAGAAATTTGTTAGTCTTTAAGGTGCCACGGGAGTCTCGTTGGTTATTTAGAGCCCTATACCTGAAAGATGCTATTTACAAAAGTGTTGGGGTTTCTTGTGTTGTGATAGCCCAACAGGCTCTAACTGAGATGGGAGCACTGTTGTGTCAGGTGCTGTACATACTTAGCGAGAAACAACTTCTGCCCCAAAGAGCTTATAGATTTAACAGGGAAGATAGACAAAGGGTGGGAGAAAGGAATCATTCCTATTCCTATTTTACAAGATGGGAAAATGAAGCCCGTGGAGATGAAGTACTTGCTCAAGGCTGCCCAGGGAGCCTGTGGCAGAGGTGGGAATTGAATGCAGACCTCCCGATTCCTAACCTAGGGCCTTAGCCACAAGACGAAAACGCTGCCATACTCCTGACTGGGAGATCACGTAAGAAAGTAGAAACTTTCTGAATATCCAGAAGAGGAGTGTCTGACCTATTTGGCTTTTAGCCTTTGCCAAGAATGCAGTTAAAGCCAAGCGGAGCCATTTTGTCTAGCTAACCTGCTAGGGTTCATTAATAATGTTAAAATAGGCCTTTTGCTTGGAGAATAACGTGTGACGCTGGTGCACCTACTGAACGTGGCCTTTGCACAGAGCCAACCGTGCTGTCCACACTTCTTTGTGGCAGGGCGCTTTCCTTTCTTGCCACCTGAGTGCTGTCATGGGAATGCTGCTGACTGACAGTCTGGAGAAGGAGGAGGGGCTGGCACAGGTACAGCGTTAGGTTTTATGGGAGCTTGTGTGAAATAAGATGGGTGGGACCCCAGCTAACTCCTGTTCCCTCCACTCATGTCTGCCAAGCTGGTAGAGAGGCTTCTGGAGCATCCAGTGGGCAAGTTGTGGGGGGACAGCGTGGAGGTCAGTGGTAGGGAAAACTATCCACTGAGACACCTTGCTTTTGTTCAGCGCACATGGACAGAGAAGGAACAGAGCGGTGAGCCCATGACACTAGGAACAGCACTCCCTTGGCAATGCAGCTAATGAAGGGGGGTGCCGGCCGTGGGAACTTTGGAGGTACAAAGTGTACACTGGCTCCCTGCCATAGGGTGGATGGTCCAGTGGGTAGCACACCAGGCTGGGGATAGGGGTGGCGTGGGTTTAGTTCCTGGTACTGATGAAGGTTTCCCACATGTTGTTGGACAAGTCAGTTAATCCGTGCTGTGCCTCAGTTTCTCACTTGGCAGTGGGGCTGATGCTTGCCTACCTCACAGAGTGAGAAATCCAGCAATGACCACCAGATGCTCCCACGGGCCAAAGGAGTTCCCAGCTGGAACAGAGAGAGACCCCGTGGGAGGGATAATTCAAAGGCGAAGAGGGATTCACCCTCCATTACACATTTGATCCTTGGCCCCCCTGCTCAGACTAGCCAGATGGTCTGGCCAATCGGATTGGCTCAGGTGGTTTAGATAAGACATGGTCCTGTTGGGAGTGGTGGGGACTGGACTAGATGACCTCTCGAGGTCCCTGCAAGTCCTACAATTTTATAATTGGCAGGTGCTCTTGTGGCTCCTCCAGGGTCTGGGCCTAGGGCCCCGCGCTCATTTCATCCAGGTTTCAGAGAGACGGCTGCGTAAACCTCAGCTGCTTCCAGAACTGAGGGTGAGGCCATGTAATTACAGGCAACAGAGGGGTGGGAGCAAGGGAAGCCCAGAGAACAACAGGGCCTGTCTGTGTCCGACAGCCTGGGTAATGAATCCCCCTTTCTCTGTGTGGAGCTCAGTTCCTGCCTCTTCTCCCACAAGAAACCCTCCCAGTTCCACAAGCATTTTAATCTTGCTGTCCTTGGATCTCTGACCCCATCTGGGCCAAAAGGCCAGAGGTGGGGAAGGTCGTCTTATTTCCCCATTCTTACAGGCCAGTGCTCTTCCGTGCTGTGTCTGCCTGTGCCCTTCCCACAGGGCGGGACGTGTTGGTGTGTACGCAAGCACTATGAACCAGGCACTGTGCCAGATGCCCACGAAAGCTGTCTCTCTCCTTCCGCAGCTATTGTTTGTGGATTGTGATGTGAGTTGGGCTGTTTCTTTTCCACGTGACTTCCCAGATCTAGGGCGGCTTAGCAGGGGATCTCTCCAAAGGAGATGGAAGGGGGATAGGACGCGATGTAACCAGCAGAAGAACAAAGAAGGCTGTGACAGTAGAAATGTTCAGGTCTAAGAGGGCCTGTATTGGAGTCTCAGGGCCGACGTGGCTGCATAGGGTATCGAGTATGAAGGATGCATGGGTGTCTGACACACAGATTGCTTCATGTAAAGCCTGACAGACGGTAAATAAGAACCACGTTGACAGATTCTTTATCCAGTAGCAATGGAGGTCTCTACAACTGCTCATGATTTCTCTTGTCTCTCCCCAGCTCTTTGTGTTGAAAATGGCTGGTGGCGTGGACGGCCCCATTGGGATCCCGTTCCCCGATCACAGCAGCGATATCCTCAGCAGCCTGAACGAGCAGAGGAACAACGGGCTGCTATGTGACGTGGTCATCTTGGTCGACGGTCAGGAGTTTCCCACCCACCGCTCTGTCCTGGCAGCCTGCAGCCAGTACTTCAAGAAGCTCTTCACCTCAGGGTTAGTGGTGGACCAGCAAAATGTATATGAGATAGACTTTGTGAGCGCAGATGCCCTGTCAGCTCTGCTTGAGTTCGCTTACACTGCTACCCTTACCGTCAGCACTTCTAACGTCAATGAGATCCTCAACGCCTCTAAACTGCTGGAGATCCAGGCGGTAACAGAAGTTTGCACGGATCTCCTAGACAGGAAGATTCTGGCCAAAAATGACCAGATGGATTTAGTAGATCAAATTGATCAAAGGAACCATCTCAGAGCAAAAGAGTACCTGGAGTTCTTCCAGAGCAACCCCATCAATGGCCACCAAGGCAACTTTCCGTGGACCAACCAAGACTTGAGAGACCTTCAGAGGCTGAACTTCCAAGGCCAAGAGGAAGAGGAGGAGCCAGACAGTAACGACATGGACTTCTACTCACAAGCCCCCCCAAATGAAAGACCAAAGGTGAACGATGGTGACCCTGACAGCAACCACACCATGTGGCTGGACAGAGAGGAGGAGGAGGCCACGGGAGCCTCGTTCCCACCTTCCCAGAATGGACATTACAGTGGACATGGCCTGACAGCACAAGGAGAAGAGGAGACAGCTCCAGGGAGTCACTTGGACCAACAGGAAGCCAGCAACTCCCCCAGCTTCATTCCTGGGGGGGTGGAGGCCGAGGATGCTGAGGCTAGAGAGGTGGATGGCATGGCTGCCAGCGCCCTGTTGCAACAGATGATCAGCTCGGTGGGGAGGCAGCAGCTGGGTGAGGATGACCAGAAGGATGACGACGGTGTGATGGATTATTACTTGAAATACTTCAGCAGCTCTCAAGAGGGCGATGTGTATCCGTCCTGGTCCCAGAAGGTTGAGAAGAAGATCAGGGCGAAAGCATTCCAGAAGTGCCCCATCTGTGACAAAGTGATCCAAGGGGCCGGTAAGCTGCCCCGCCACATTCGCACCCACACAGGCGAAAAACCCTACGAGTGCAACATCTGCAAAGTTCGATTCACCAGGTGAGAGGCGAAGGGGGGGCAGTAAGGGCGGAAGAAGGGTCTTGCACAAGCCGGCTTGCTACTTGAGGCATGGGTGGGGGCGTGGGACAGATCAGCCTTGCACAATCATACTTGCCTGCAGTGAGTAATTTCCTTTTTGATGGGCAAATAACGCGTGATTTTTGGGTGTTCGGCATCAGACCCCTTAAAGGGCCCTGCCTTAGAAAGTGCTGAGCTACCCACCCCTCTAGAAATGGGAAGCACTCCACAGTGTCAGATGCCCCAAATCTCTGTAGTCACTGATGGAAATCTTGGCCAGACCTGCTGTGGTTTGCAAAGGGGGTCAGTGGTATGAAGGGCAGTGGGGGCTGAACATTTGGATTTCTTTGCAATTCCCTACCCCATGTTATTTCCATCATGGGGTGTGGAGATTTCTTTGGCCAGTGGGGGCTGAGGTATCGGCTGTAGATGGCTCTTTAGAAATGGTCCCTTCTGAAATCTGAAACATCTAGGGCCTATAGGGTTGCACAAAGGACGGGAGGCAGAATTTGGCTGCTGCAGCCACCTGGTTATTCTGGATCTGAGAGGAAGGAATTGGGACCATCTCTCTTCTTTCCCCATCTTCCTCCCATTTAAAAAAAAAAATCAACTTTTCGTGGCCCCTTCAGGGCACGGTTGTTCTGTCACCATTTCTAATCAGGTCGTCCCTCTGCCATGGGCACGCCAAAGAAAGAGAATTTTATTTGAGTTCCTCCGGTTCACTTCAGTCCACATGGTACAAAGAGGCCTCCTCTTTCCAGTCTTGATGTCTGCGATTGCAAGACTGAGGCCGGGGGTTCCACCCATATCTCCGCGCTGTGCCAAGCAACTGTGTGGGCTGGCTGACAGAAAAGCCAAACAGCCTAGCCCGCCGAACCTGCTTTCTGCTTATGTAAATAGTCCCTGGGCTTTGTTTCCAGGGGCGATCCCCTTGCTGGAAAGGGGCTGGGGGAGGATCTAGCCAATTAAATCCCGAGTTAATGGGCCTGATTCTGATCTGCCCCCTGCTGGTGTGAATCAGAAATGACTGCCTAAGGTGGAGCTGCAGCCAAACGGGTGAGAGTAATAAGCAGGCAAGGTGAGAGGAGGCAGCTCTTGGCTTGCTTGAGGCTCAGTTGTGAGTGCCCTTGACTTCCATGGAAACAGGAGCCTGAGGGGTAGTGCTTAGCCCCTGGCAGGATTGGATCTCAGTCCCACTGAAAGCAAAGGGAGCTGCATCTGTTGGAGTGTGAGCAGAATGGTGCCTCCCGCTGTTCCCTGCACTTCCTCTGACCTTTCCCCTCCCTGTGTGCAGCGCCCCGCCAGCGGGCCGTCCCGTTTGCATGGGGAGCGGCGCACAGGTGCAGTGCGGCACCCACCCGGCAGTGCAGCGGAGGGAATTCTGCTGCGAGAGGGAGAGGGCACGTTGTGGAATGCAGACAATGCGCTGGTTTGCTGAGGAAAGGTTCCTGTCGTGCCACTCCTTCAACCCCTTGTGCCACATGCAGCATTGAGTCGACCAAGCTTTGACTCTGAACAGAGGAGAGAGACCACCTGAGCCTGTGAGAGAATCTGCTGGCAGGGAGAGGGCAGTGTAGTAGAATGCAATGCCTCTG
This sequence comes from Pelusios castaneus, assembly GCA_007922175.1. Lineage (NCBI taxonomy): Eukaryota > Metazoa > Chordata > Testudines > Pelomedusidae > Pelusios > Pelusios castaneus. The sequence continues at coordinate 7,417,843 of ML685800.1, forward strand.
TGGTACATATAGGGGGGCGTGTGCACACGGTGGTGAACGGGCGCTCCCACACGTGCCTCCTTTTCAAAGGAACTGTTCCATGGGGATGATTTTGGAGAAGGATTTGATGATGAGACCGTGCTTTGTGCTAGCTTCTTGCTTTCAGATCTCTCCCTCCTGCTGTGTGCCTGTGCTGCTGTATTTCTGTCTGTCTTGCTAGATTTCAGCCTTGGATCCACCACTTGCTCCATCCAGGCTGATGGGAGGGGCTGCCTGAGAGTCCTGCCGGAACTTATAAACAAGGCTGTTTCATAATAGGCGAAGGCCGGCTTGCTTTTCAGACTGAAATCCAAGTTTTTCCACATACAGCTGTGCAAGCCCATACATGGCCACGGAAACCCCAAACCAGGACATCTACAGCTTGCCCTATCTCCCCCATGTCTTGTCTGCCTCTGTTAGCAGGGATGCCCTTTAATAGCAGATCCAATGTCACAGCTGTGCCACGAAAACCTGCTGTTACTCCCCGTTTATGATTGCAGTTTATTGACCTCAATTGCTAAGCCAGGCAAACGTCCAAAGATGGAAAATCTTTTTTGGGGTTATAGCCACAAATCCTGACGGGTATGCAACTCCCTTTCTGCTCTGCTAGTTTGATGGGTGCCTGTCAGTCTTTGTCAGATGTTTCATTGCTCAACGTGAGTCATTTAGGATCCCCTAAGCTGTGAGGTTGGTCCAGCCAGCTCAGGAACTCTTGTGCCTCTTGCTTTTTATTGTAGTTATGATCCTGTCATAGAAAGGTGGTGAGAGCAGTCGGTTTCTGTTGCCTCACCTGACACCTCCTGAGTGACACATCCCCAAGGCTGCAGCAAGAGTTACCCATGAGTCTTTCTGGGTGCTGAGTCACCATGCACTTTCCCATCCACCACTCCTACCATGTCCCTTTACCAGTCTTTGACAAATCTGTTTCTGGTCACCATGGTGACCAGTTTTATTAGTCTGTTGCCTTCTCCACTGCAGACATGTAATGGAGGAGCGCCCTCTGGCAACCAAAAGTAAAATTGCTGGCGCCTAGCTGTGGCCCAGTTTTGTCCACCCCTGCCCTTTACCTCCCCTGCACTCCACCATTCCCTTTGTTAGAGACTTTGCCAGGCTAAAGCTCGTCTGTCAAAAAGCAATCTCCTTACCTGTGCAAACAGTTACAATTAATACTAAATAGCTCATATTAGCACAGCAGCTAGAGGCCTAGCCACCCATCAGGAGTCGAGGTGTACTGGGCCCTCGTACATACACAGAGTGAGAGAGAGCCCTTGAAGAGCTTGAAGTCTAACCAGTCAAGGTGGACAGAGAGGGGAAATGACTGGGGTGACCCTCCTCCCCTCAGGGCCAGCAAGGCCATACTGCCTGGGCCACGCGGCCCCTCTGACGACACCCTAGATTAATAAAATTGGCAGCTGGAAATAATCTAGTTTGCTCATCACCTTTTATGCTGTTTATTTGCCTATTAACTCTCTCTTAGCTTGGAGAAGTGCAAAGGGCTGGTCTGTCTGATGTTAGTTTCTAAACACTTTCACTTTCAGGGCTCTCTTGCCCTGCAACAGTGAGGAATGTTGGTGGGAGGAAATCAGGAAAGGAAGGAAAATCTTTTTTTTTTTTTTTAAAGAAAATCTATTAATATTTGTTTTTTCAAACAATTATTACATTTTGGGCTCCAGCTTTCCTTTTAACTGGAGCCACTTTATGCAATAACCACTTACGGCGTGGCTAACCTGTCCCGATTTCTCCCCTGTATGAAGACCAGCTGTTGATTCCTCCCAGGCACTCCAGTTCTTCCGAAAAATTTTGGGCAGACAGCTGAGGTTGTGCTGGCTCAGCAGAATTTTCACCAACCTACAGGCTCGTTATTCAATCCCGGTATCATGATAGTCCCTCAACCATGGGATCGGGCCTCCGTTGTGCTAGGCACTGTTACTGATACAGCACAAAAACACTGTGCTTCCCCCGAAGTGCTGACAGTAGACGTCAGCCATTCCCAGTAAGTTCTGTGCGTGGTTTGTGTTTGAAGATTTGTGTTGGTGGCAGAGGCTTCTGTCACTGAAAGAAACTTACATTTCCCTGGGGAACAGGGCCAGCCAGAGCTGTAAGGAAATATTACAAGGTTTGGATGGGATCTGAATCCTCCGGTGTCACAGCTTGAGCCAGACCCAAACTAATGGGGGTTGGGAGGAAACTTCTCTGGGAGCAGAGCATCCCACAGCTCTCTGGTGGTGAGGGTTCTTGTGCTATCCTCTAACAGAGCTGGTGCTGGCTTCAGTAGGTGACAGGCTGGATGGACCCATGGTCCGATCCTGTGTTCCAAGCAGGGACACGTCCTGCAATGTGATTCCTGCCCCTGCCGCTCCAGTCACTGAGCTTCCTCCAGGAATAACAAAGGAACTCTGTCTCCATGGCCTTGCTGCAAAAATGGCCATCACATGGTTCACATGAGGCTCATTTTAGCAGGGAGCTTGGTAACGTGGATGCCCAGCCACTAAGAACCACTCTGAGAGCCACCAACTCGCAGTCGGCGGTGGCACCCTCTGCTCGGAGAAGGCTTCATAGCCCGTGTGTGCTCTGTGGAGTTAGCTAGTTCTCTGTGGGAAATGTACCAGTTCTTAGTACTTCCAGCCTCGAGGGATTGTGGTGCTGAATGTACCAGAGTTTCCCCCATCACTTCCTGAGTGGGGGTGAGAGGGTGGAGTGAAAGCTCCCCTCTGGGTGCGGGAGAGATGCCGTGGGGGGGCTTTCACCCCCAGTTGCCATGTGAGAGGGTTGCCGTGTGGTGGAAGTGAAGGCTCCCCCACCCCAGTTACTGTATGTCCCGTGTGGTGAGGTGCGGGTGAATGCTCTACCCACCTCCCTCCCCCAGGTCACTGTGTGGCAGGGAAATGGTGCAAGGCGACCTGCGTCCAGGCGCCGACTCTCCAGCCCCCTGCCTGACTCGCACTCTCCTCTCTCCCATGCAGGCAGGACAAGCTGAAAGTTCACATGAGGAAACACACAGGTGAAAAGCCATACCTGTGCCAGCAATGCGGGGCTGCTTTTGCTCACAACTACGACTTGAAGAACCACATGCGCGTGCACACTGGCTTGCGGCCTTACCAGTGCGACAGCTGTTTCAAGACATTTGTCCGATCCGACCACTTGCACAGGCACCTTAAAAAAGATGGTTGCAATGGCATCCCATCCAGAAGGGGGCGCAAGCCCCGGGTCAGAGATGTGGGGGGCCTGCCCACCCCCGCAGGGAACCCTGAAGATGGAAGCGTTGAAGCTGGTGGCGAGAGACAAGAGTCACAGGACACCGTGCAGAAAAATGGCCAAGAACAGCACTTTGAAGATAATTCTAACAATGAAGCATCAGGAAGATTGAATGTAGCGGGGGGGTCGTCAGAGGGTAACAACCAAGGACTCTCCTAAACCAAAAAAAAAAAAAAAAAAAAGTGTCACAAAATCTAGTTAGTACTTTCCTCCAATTTCTCTTTTAAAATATTTCTCTCCCTTTTTAAAAGATATATGTTTCCACTCATCCCATCATAACCATAACCATGGGGATGCCTCGAATAGCCACGGACCTTTCGTTGGAAGGCAGACGCTTAGGAAGTATGAGGTTGGGAGGGTCGGAAGGTCGATCTGTAACATGGAAAGAAGCTTCCATGTAAATCCAAAGCTTTATTTTGTGTCCAAACACACTTTAAAAAATGGCAGAGATGGATCTATTTAAAAAAGCAACAGAAAAATTCTGAGAGCCCAACAGGTTCTCTCTGGGCAGTTGCTACTTTTGTGCCTCCGTCTGACTGGATGGGAAAGAACAGCATAGCTTCCTCTCTTCCATCGGAAAGATGACGCTCCCAAGGCCTGAGATGGTCTTTTTGTTGATCGCTGATTTGATTATGTCGTAGGACATTCAGAGCCTTCCTGGCCTGATACTGAGCAAAGCTGGCTTTAGGCTTCTTCAAAATCACCTTGGAACCAGCCCCAGTACAGAATATTTATCCTGATAATTGGATGGGGAAAGCGAATGAGATTTTACACATTAATTTTTTAAAAAAATGATTGCTTATGCCATGGGGATGAGCAAACGGGATTTTGCGAGGCTGCTCTGAGCATCGGGTCCAAAATGCCTATATCCCAGGTGAAACCAGGACTCCTCTAAGGAGGTTAAAATTTACCATTTCTTCTGTGTTCCATCCCAGCGCTGCCACGGAGCTGCTCAGTGGTTTTAGACAAAAGTCATTTTCCTTCTCTGGGTTTCAGCTTCCTCAGCTGTAAAATGAGACTAATGCTGGTTGTCCAAGGTTTGGGCAGTGCTTTGAGATCTCAGGAGGACAGAAGTGCATACTTCTTCCAAGACAGTGGTTACTAACTGAGGGTCTCTTGACCCAAAATGGCATCCCTGTCTGCACTGTGCAAGGATCTTTGTGACACTTTTTCTGAGGATGTTTGCATAGTCCTTGGCCACAATACCCCCTTCACACACTCATTAGGCAGCACATTTTTATGCCTCTTATCCTCCACCCCAGAGGTGGCTGCATTTCCCTGGGTGCTGTGGGTAGCTAGTTTGTAATGTGCTGTGGCATTAAAGGCCCTATTCTGGTAAAATAACCTGAGGGCTACCAATCTAATCTCTCCCTAGCACCCTGAAAACCATGACTTGGGCAGGAATCTGAGCAAGCTAATGAGATGCCAAGTAACCTCTGATACAGGCATGAGCTAGATCTGTATTTCTCTGATTTATTGCCTGGTCCTGTGATTGGCAAATTGTACCCAACAGGCAGGTAGATTTTGCTAGATCAGATTGGTACATCCTAAATCCCAACCTTTCCCTTCAAGATGCAACATTCATTCAATGCTCCCTGTTCATTCAGGTTCCAAAGGGGGACTGTGTTAATCTAGTTCAGCAAAACAAACAAGGGCTATTTCTACACTTACAAAAGCTAGTTCGAATGAGTTAATTCGAACTAACTAGTTCAAACTAATTTTAGTTTGTTCGAATTAACTTAATTCAAACTAGCATGGCCCCACTAGAATGCTAGTTTGAACTAGCCATGTCCAGGACACTTGCTTAGTTTGAATTAATCAGTTGCATGAAGATCAATCTGCCGATTAGTTCTAACTAAGCAGTTAGTTCGACTGATATGGCCACATTGACTCAATTCGAACTATTTCGAATTAAGGGTTAGTTCAAACTAAGCGATCGAATTTATTAGTTCGAATGAAGGAAGCCCTTAATTCGAACTAATGGAAGCCTAGTGTGGCCAAGGCTTAAGTTAGTTTGAATTAAGCTTCCTTAATTCGCACTAACTTGCAAGTGTAGACATAGCCAAGGAGTCTTGTGGCACTTTAAAGACTGACACATTTATTTATTGCATGAGAAAATCCCACTTCATCGGACGCTTAATCTTGCCCACGAAAGTTTGTGATAAATAAATGTGTTAGTCTTTGAAGTGCCACAGGACTCCTTGTTTGTTCTCCTGTTTATTCAGACTCTGTAGTACTCACTTCCACTAGATCTGAAGCTGTAACCACCTCTGGGATGTGGCAGGATTCTGCTGTCTCTTCATGCTTGTGGGGAGTTAACAATCAGTAACTGATCGATGGGGCAGTTGTATTTAGCCATCCTGACATGGAAAGAACAGTCTTTGCACTGCCTGTCTGGCAGAATTCTTAGCGCTTGTAGAGCCTGTCATCCCAGGATCTCAAAGCACTTGATTAGATGTTTCTAGTAAGTTAAAAGAATCTCTCAGAGAAGGTTAACCACCAAGATTTTAAGGATCCGAGGACAGCAGCCCCAAAGCAGCTAAACAAGTTGCTTTTTAAAAAAAATAAACAAAACGGGTTATTTAAGCCCCCTCTTAAAGGGGCTGGGGGTGTTTCTGGAGATGGAAGCTGTAGGGGTAGAAATGAAAACGTGCTGGGGCTGCTTCTCCTTTAAGGCTTTGGGGGTGGGGTTTGGAATTTATCTCCATTGGGCATCTCAGGCTGGATCAACAAATGCACAGGCTTTTGAGAAGGGTAGTTCTCCAGCAGACTGGCACCAATGTATTTACTGTCTCACAGAGTAAAAGCCTGACTTATTTATTTGAATAGCCAGCACTGAACATGATGAATGTGTGGTGGGGTGGAGGAGGTGGGCGCTGGGGCTGGCCGTACCTCAGGCCCCATCCTCCTTCCTCGCTGCAGTAACTAGGAGAGTGCCCTAAACTTCACCCAGCGCCTGATTTCAGTACCCAAAAGCTGCGGGCGTGACCTGTGTGTGAGATTATCAGGATCGCAGACTAGCCTAGTGCAGAACAGGCCTCTGGCTCCTTGAGGCTGAGGATCAGGGCCTGAGCCTGTGACACCGAGGCTTGTACAACCTCTGCTGGCACAAAAAGATGTTGAAAGTTGCTTGTAAATTACTTGCGCTGTATTGGTGCCAGGGTGGCTCTGGTCTACATGCAGAGTTTTGTACCAGTATCACTGTTGTGGGTAGGGCTGTGACTTTTTGCTGATCTAGTTATAGCAGTACAACGCCTGCTGTGGGTGCTGTGAAACCAGAATAAAGATAAGGGAAATAAGCAGTGCTGGTGTAAGCACCTTTCAGCCAGAATACCTACGTCCAGGCAAGAGGTGTTGTTCCTCTTTAACTATTCTGGGGTAGGTCTAGAGGTCCAACATGCTAATATAGACACCCAGCTCAGTGATCCAAAACATCTTACACAGGTCAGTTTCAATCAATTCCAGTTCCTCAGTTACGTAAAGAGTCAAGTATGCAGATATAAAGTAAATATGGGTATATACTACACAGCATTTCCAGCTTAGCAGAGTCTAGAAAGGGCACCTTTCAGCCATTCTCCTGTTTTTTAAATGCACAGTTCAAAATGAAAAGAGATTTCTAGTCTTTTTATTTTGAAAGCACTTTTTAGATTTTTTTTTTTTAATTTTAAAATGAGAGCAGGTTTGGCCGAATGTAAACTGGAGAGGGAGTGAAAGGGAGAGTGTGTGAAATGGGGGGCGGGGGCATGGGAGGGGAGAAGAGAGATGGATGTTTATTTAATGCAGAAAAAGCAATAAAAATAAAAAAAAAAAACCATAAAAAACAACAAAGAAGTCTTAGCACTTTGCGATGGAACGGGTACTTTGAGATCACTTTATCTTAATTTAAAAAGCAAAAGCGAAACATGTTTACAAGTTGAAACCAACTTCTACGGAAAGAAATTATTATAAAAAAAATTCCTAAATTTATTTTTGTAAGAAAAAAATGTGTGTGTATATATATATTAAAAAAAAAAACCAACCTAGGCAGAACCCAACGTTTATTTCATGGAAGAATAAAACAAAAAGTTGCCCAATGTGAGGAATGATGCTAATTAGGTTCTGTGACATGACCTGAAAACAAACCCTCAGAAGTGATTGCACTTCACAAAACGGAAGCTTGAATATTAGGCAGGAATCATGGGTGTTTTTGTTTTTGTATTTTTTTCCTTCTCTTTTTCCTTTTTTTTTTTTTTTTTTAATTTGTTTGTTTCTTAAATGTCTTATAGCCAGTGCTAGCTCAGATGTCTCTCCCACCTTCCTCCTCGCCTCCCCCCAGAAGCATCTTAGCTTGTGGAGCAAAGAGAAAAGAAAGCTGAGAGGTAATGTTGTTTATCAGGGGAAAAGGACTATGGGGCGGAGAGAGCTCCTGCATTCTTCCTTGTTTCGGTTCTTCTCCGGGGGTTGCTCAACTATGCTTGGGTAGATGATGATATACGGCTCCTGGTTATAGAGCAAGAAGCATGCTCCATCTTTTATGTTAATGTAATGTTTTCCAACTCTGCTTCCTGCCGCCGTATGAACAGTGGCTACTGCTGCCACATTGTTCTAGCATGCAGGAAGGATTCAGGTTCAAAGCAATTTGTTGATGTCTAATTCAGGACAGAGATTTTGGGGGCTTGACAATGCATACAAACCCCATCCTCTGCCCACTCCCACTTGCCATCAATCCACTATCTATTCCAGAATCCTGCTCAAAGTGAAGGGGAATCCCCCTTGTAAATTAAATATCGAGAAAATAAAGTATAAAAAATAACAGCCCCCCCCCTTGATTTTCTTTGCCGACCAATTGACTGGGCTGCTCTGCAGAGCTTTTCACCACAGGAGCGCCTCCTTCTGGCATAATATAAAAAACCAAAAGAAATTTCCCAGTGAAGAATTGAAGCCCTCTTCATTTTTTTTCCTCAAGGGGGAAGAAAATAAAAGGGATGCAAAACACTGCACTCATGAGTCAGCATTTCCCACGTGGCGTATGCCCAATTGCAAGCAAGGCACAGACTTAGTTTTGTGAATGGGCTCGCTCCAGTAGACATGAAAAGCCCTTTCGGCTGGTGCCTTTGCTTTCCTGATCTAGTTCCTATTTTCATAGTGTGAAACTGGGCTATGATGAGCTGTAATATCAGCACAGAGGAGATAAATTGTTGGCTAATGTACCCTGCCCGTAAGAGGTTGGAACTGATGACCTTGGAGGTCTCTTCACCTTACCTCCTCTGATCCCATGGCAGTTGAGAGAAATTTTTAATAAGCTGGCTCAGTTGTCAGTTGAATTTACTGCTGGAAGAATGTCTCCTGTCTGTTAAAATACAGGGGTTGGAGAGTGTCAGTCAGCTGAAATGTACATCCAAAGCAGAGACAATATTATTCCCTGCACTGCAGCCAGCTAGGGACAGGTCTGAAAATACCTTGCTGCCCCAAATCCAATCCCACTTTCTCCATAGCATCGGTTAGTGTGTTGGTGATAGCACGGGTTCTTGGTCCTTCCTCCATGCTGTAAAACACTTTAATCCTCTCCCTACCTTTCCATCCCATCTATTCCCCCAAAGCAAGCTGAGTGGGGAGTCCTGTGGCTCAGGACTAGCTGGATGTGGCAAGCCATCTCTTCCAGGGATGAACTTCTGTTTAGCACTGGCTACCTATTGCATATGCAAAAACTAGTGTGGACTTGTAAATAGACAGTTACTTGAGGTTCTTTATTGTAATCAAAAGTTGTGGTATCTCTTTTCTACTTTGTGTTACTCCTTCTCTGCCCTGCAACCTTTTAAAGCTTGTATTTCTCTCCAAACCTCCTCCTGCCATTTCAGGAAAAAAAGAAAATCCCTTTTCCTCCCCCCAAAATGGACAGCAAAAAAAAAAAAAAAGTCTCAGGATTCCTGTTGGAGAGAGCGAGCCAATTGCCTAGATTCCTTGTGAGAAATTAGGGCAGCCCTGAGGTTGCGGGGAAGACGTGTGGTTCCCCCTCTAAATAATCCCAGCCTGCCCTGCCCCCCATCTTAAAGATCCCAGGATGAGCCACTTTGGAGTTGCCCTCTGCCTCTGAGAATGAGCGAGCCGAGATGGAGCTGTTAATAATGGCAAGTTCTTCTGTGAAATCTGGACAGCAGAGATGGGGCCTGAATTAAAATCCCAGCTCCCCGTTCCAGTCCTATTTCCCAGGCCCCCCCAAACCCAGAACAATCTCACACATTGTGAAAGATCCCATGGGGAGCTGGCCCTGGAACTTCTTGGGTCAATAGCTTAACCGTAGGTATCTGATGTTCTGGTCTGTCATTGGGGTTGGGCTCCATCTCTGCGACAGGACACGTGGTTCCCCTGGAGTCTCAAAAGAAGAGGGGGCAGCGCCCACGCAATATAGAATGGCACCAAAGCTGCTCTCTGCACCCGATTCCATGCCTCCCACCCACATGCACTAACTCTCCCCAGATTGAACACCCCATCCTCTGTGGCTGGCATCAAGTCCCTTTGCAGAAGTGGGTTTGAGGACAGGTCGGCACTGGTTTGTTCTGAACAGAGATACCGCACCTTGTTTGTGATATGCGATGCTTTTACCTTTATTAGAGATTTGGGGAGCCGATGCGTGAGCTTTGAGTGGCGCTAGATTTATGCATCAGTGCTGGCAACACTTTAGCACAAACCTTGGTAAGTTTGCACTAAAAACCAACCCACCAACCAATCTTCTCCTTTCTCCACGTTGGGAGCCTCTGGCCTCCAAGTACATTCTGCCTTAACTTTCTTACCTGTCTTACTCTGTGTAACAACAAACGATGGAAAGACTAGCGCATGCAAAAACTCCCCAATCATATACTGTATATAAGCATTGATTTTTATTGCTGTGGCGAGGATGATGACAATTTTGAAATTCAGGTTGTGATAAAGTGTTGCCAAAGATATTGCTGAATTACGATGTTTCAGGAAAAACGAAACAAACAGTAACTCCTCCAAAAAAAAAAAAAGACAACACCGTGGACTTTTTAGGACTGCCTCTCTTAATTTCTTGGTACAAAACCGAACATGTAATTTCAGTGGTGGTGTAACTGTGTTTGTATGGGTATATGTGTCTCAGACAGTCATTTCCCTTAGATTGGGAGGGTGCCTGGGTGATCCAGCAGCCACCCTAGATCCGGCTTTAGTCCCCTACTGATCAGGAGTGGCCTTTTCACAGGGGCCATTTGAGATCTCTCAGGCTTTTCAGGCTAGGTAGGATTCTAGTTCCCCAGCTGTGGGTTTGACTGTGCTCCTACTCCGGTGTCAATCCAGAATAACTCCCGCTGAAGGAAGCAGCATGCTGCCAGTGTAAACGGGATCAGAAAGAGGCCTGGGGTTTTTGACACTAAAGACGAATGTCTGTGAGGTCCCATCACTGTCTAGTGTTATGGAAGGAGAGCACAGATTGTCCGATGCATATGACACACTCCCCCCACATCTAGAAGGAAACCTGTAGAGACACACATACTGTCTTGCGTCTCCCAGCCATGGTGGGATACAGACAAGCCACCTCTCCTTGCACCTTTGCTCTAGGAGACCGTGGATCTGTGCTCTCATTTATGGTAGGAGTGAGTGCCCAGCCTTCCGCAAGGCGGGCAGTCTCCCGGGCGGAATACTGTTGCCGGTGTTTTATCCCTTCCCTTCTCCCCTGCTCTGCCCCATATGCTACCAGTGAATGTAAACCATGGAGGTAGCAAAGGGTTGAAGGAGGAGGGAAGATGTGCGGGCCGGGCCGCCCAGCCATCTTGTAAAAGATCCTATGTGTGTCCGACTAAAAGTGACGAGATCAGAACCATGAGTACCAGTGACTTCTTCGGTTGATGCCAAAGTATACTCCACCCTCACTGCCGTGCTCTCTGGGGGCGGGATCCCTACCCATCAGACCGGGCTGCTCTCTGGGGGCGGGGTCCCTACCCATCAGACCGGGCTGGAAGGGATTTGTTCCGAGATTGGCCACTGACCCCAGCCCACTTGGGGGGAGATCTGTGTCTAGATGCATCCACTAATTTTGCAGTAGATGTGTAGTGTGAGCGTGGGGTGTATTTTGTTCTCCGTTGTCAGACTCTAGCCATGTCACGTGTCAGTTTAATTTTTGTTAACCCTCCCCCACTGAGCTCCTTTTAGAGATGCTGCATCTTCTTGCTTCAACCCTCCCCCAGCCTCTGCTGGACCCACGTGTTCCCCCCCTTCCCTGGACTGTGGCACCCCTCACTTTGCCTGCACAGGTGGAAAACCAGCTAAGCTCAGGTGGAGCTTTGAATCCTTCTTCGGCTGAGCAGCCACCTGAATTTTGGGGGCAGGCAGGGAGTGGAGGAGAGCCTAGAGCAGAGCTAGCCCATGCTGTGGGGCTGGCACCTATCTCGGCCCTGGGGGAACATCACATGCTCCTGCCCCAGTGCAGATGCAACCAAGGGTGCTCTCTGTTCTTCCAATCTAGGCCTCTAGTCGCCTCGTGCACTGGAAGGGGGGAAGCCGCTGAAAATTCAGAGATGCTACTTTTCCCCATGCCTTAAACAAGAAAGAGGGGTATGCAGCATCTTGGGGGGCAGTTGGGTATTTCTTTGCACTAACGGGACCCATTAGCCTCAATGGGAAGTTGTGTTGCACAGGTGAATGGGGGAGGCTGGTTCTAGGTGAGTCCAGCAATGCGGGCTTGGCGATTTCCCTCATTTCTTGAATGATCTGGGGGGGAGAAGTGGAGGATCTCTGCACGCAAAGGGCTCCTTTACTGTCTGATATTCAATGCTGCGAGGGGAATTTTCTCCTTTACAAAGTTCTGAGTCACAGCTACCCCCTAGAGCCTAGAAATGGATCTGGGAAATCCAGCTCCAAACTTTTAAAGGAAGAGGGGCACGTCACATCTTGCAGCACTGTTCTCAACGTGGCCACCAGTTGAAATCCCAGATGGAGAGTTCAAATGGGGGCAACTGTGTAGATTCTTGAGCAGGGCAAGCATTAAGCCATTGAGACCACTCCTCAAGGGACAGGTGGATTCTCTGTCACCTGGTGTCTTTAAACTGAGTTAGTGTGTCTGTTTCCAATAATATTACACCCTAGTTCAGACACTAGGTGCGGGCTGGAAGCAGGAATCGGTGGCTGAGATTCTTTGGCCTGTGCAATGCTCGAGGTCAGACTGAGCAATCATAACAGTCCCTGGAAATCAACAAACTTATGGAAGTCCCTACATTTGGGACGCTTGAAATGACCCCCTTGTTTGGCATCTGTCAGGTTAGCAAACCAAAAGCTCTGGCTGTGTCTCTCTCAAAATGCCCATCTGAGGAGCATTCAGAAAGCCTGATTCGACTATTTAAAAATATATATATATATATTTATATTTTTGATTTATTATGGAAGTTTTATTTAAATAAAGAGGAACACTTTTTTAAAGAGCAGAGTTAGCTTCCTAGTTGGGGACCTGTGGGTAGCATTTGTACAGCCTGGGACAAGTAATGAGATGCTATATTGAAGTTATGTTTTCTAAAATATATATACACAGAGAGAGAGAGAGAGAGAGAGAGAGAGATTAAACTTTTAATCTATGGTGGGTAGATCTTAAACACCCCCATCACCTTCCCAAAAATCAACTTATTTGATGCCAGGAGGAAGAAAGAGAAAATATTAACGAAGGGGCCACATTTCCTACGTCTTTATATATAATCTATTAAGGAAAACAAACAAAAAAAGAGAATACTATATATAAAGCACTCGCAAGTTTCATCAGTTTTATGTGTAAACTACTTTGTGTGGTATCTGGGTAATGAGCGAGGCAAGTAAAGCACAGAGAAGACATTCCATAGATTGTAACTTTGGTAGTTCTTTATAAAGTGTGGGAGACGAGAAAAAAAATAATAAAAAATGCACTTTTGGGGGGTGTTAAAAATAAAATATATATTAAAAATATAAAAAGGCAACAGTTTTTTTTTCTTATTTATAAGATGCACTAAAACCAAACAAAGTGGTAATGGACCAATCTGCCTGTTAGGAACTTGGGAGTAATTTTGTATTGTAAAGCTTGTTTAAAATTAAAGAGAAGAAAAGAAAAAAAAATGTGTATAAAAATCACTAGTTTCTAGGCTAAAACTAGAGGCGGCGAGCTAGGATCCTGGTGTGGCGAGAGGCAGCCGCTGACACGTATGCTCCTGGCATGTCACCAAATGCATGGTGATTCCAACACCTTTTGTGCTCTCAATACCGTTTTCTCATTGTGTCCCCAGTGCTTTCCCTTGCCTTCTTTGGGGATCAAGTGTTAGGTCACATTGTAGCCTGTGAGCTGTTTGCGGTGACTGAGGGTCACCGCAGAGCAGAGGGGCTAGTGAGGCATGGCATGGAGGCCTTGTATGAACTCCTCTACACCTGGATGAATGTTACTTTCAGATCTGAGGACCTGCAGGCTGTAGAATTGAACCTCATTCCCTTTTTGGTTGATTTTATTGGGGTGAAGGAGATCGAGCCCGTTAGAAGGAGGTTTGGAGTTCTGTTAACTATATTGCCTCTCTTGGATTCTTCCTCCGCCTTTTCCCCTGGTGCTGATCCGAGAACGCTGTGGGGAGAATGGAACTTTTGGGGTTCCTTCGAGTAGTGTCCCTGTGGGTGTCCCACAGATGGTGTCAACGCATCCGCGCGCAGACAGATCACTGATTCTTTTAGCAATGCTTGTTGGCCATGCACGCTCAGAGTGGCAGTCTCGCAGCTGTTTGGCACCCTTTGTAGTGCGCGTGGTGCAGCCTCCCTCAGTTCCTCTCTAACCATTTGTGGTGACAGGCGGAGCCATAGCAGTCTCCTAAGCTCATCCTTCTTCGCAGTTTAGTTCTCTTAGTGTTAGATGTATTAGTACAGTTACTTAGATAGTTTAATAGTTAGTTTAAAAAACAAACAAACCCAAGAAAACTTTGTCATTCATTGCTACCCCACAGCCATGCTGGGCTCTCTGGGTTTTAAGGGCTGTCAGTTGTGCCTTGACACCATGCCAGCCTCAGATGGCCACCCAGTTTGCATAAAATGCCGGGGGGAAGAACATATTTCTCAAAAGTGTCCCCATTGTCAACATATGAGTTCCAGGGCATTGTGAGACAGAGATCGTCGCCTGAAACTACTATTAATGGAGAAATCCCTCAGAGCAGCCTCTGACCCTGACCAAAGGAAACTAGCTTCACAGGCACCCAAAAGATACCTTACGCCACCTTATTCATTGGGGGAAAAGGGGAAAACCCTGACCTCTTCTCTTAAACCATCCTGTAAAAAAGAAGCTTCAGGTACCTTGAATACAGTGACTGAAAGACCTGAAAAATGGTCTCTAATGGCTGAACATAGAGAAAAATCCAGCCAAAAGTCAACCACATGCAAGGTCTCTGTGACTTCAGCACCTTCACGTGTGGAAGTGCCGAGTAAGGTCTCAGTACCAACCCCATCAATAACAACACCACCGCAGCAATCTACCTCCACGGCACTGCAGGAAACCTTATGCGTGGCACTAGCTATGGCACCGCCACCTTCCACGGAACCGATAGACCTCCTGGTTGCACAAGAACTCTCAGTGCCCGACCACCCAACGGCATCGAGAACGGAACAAGAGCCCACGGTTCCTCAGAAGCATTCAGAAAAGAAAAAACACATTCCTCAGGAAGAGCTTGATGCTTCTCCAACATCACCTTTCTTCCGTACAAACAGATCCCCTTCTACATTTGCAAGAGAAGGAAGTGTGTCCCCAATTCCATTTTCATCTGAAGATGAAGATGCAGACATAGGTGCTGCTTTTCCCCACAATACCACCAACTTCACATTCCACTCATCCCTGAGCACACCACCACCGTGATCCTCCCCATTACCCATGGTACCAATCACCTTATTATAGACCCCCACCTCTGTATCCGCACTACTGGCATGGTTGGCAGCCCTGGTCTCCATATTATGATCATCATAACAGACTACCAAGCTCCAGATCCCATAAAGCTTCACCGAAACAGGTGGAAGACACGCTGTGTCAGGAAGCAGATGCTAATATAGATGAAGGTGAGGTTTTTGAACTGTCTTCTTCCACTCACAACTCATCATCATCTCCTGATGAAACAATCATCCCTCCCCCCACCCCCCCACCACGGCAGATGATTTCCAACCACTTCCAAGATCTCTTGAAAAGGATCACAGACTCATTAGAGATATCCATGCAGGAGGTGGTGGAGTCACAACATAAACTATTCAAAATATTATACATGCCATCCTCCTCCAGGATAGCCCTCCCCATGGATAGTGCCATGCTTGAGCCTGCAGATAACATCTGGCAGACCCCCGCCACTATTCCACCATGTAAGTGGGTGGATAAAAAATACTATATCCCAGCAAAGGACTCCGAATATCTGTTTACTCATCCTCCTCCTAACTCCCTAGTGGTTGAGTCCGCAAATCATAGATCGGAGCAGCATTTCAATAAATCGACGCCTCATGACAGAGAGGATAAAAAAATGGATCTATTAGGACGCAAAGTTTACACATCTTTCACTCTGAGTCATACCATGGCAACCAGCATCATCATGCGAAGGTCGTCATGGCTTCAATCTGCCAATCTTCCAAAGCCGTTACAAGCCACCATCGAGGACCTGCCATTTGACAAAATGAAATTAGTTTCAAAAAAGACAGACGAAGCCATGCATGCTTCCAAAGATTCTAGGGCCACTCGGAGAACATTCAGTATATACACTCCAATTACGAGATGACGATCCGTCCGATATTGACCATATAATTCTAGATTCAAATCCCAAAACAGAAGACAAGATCAACAACAGCAAGGCAGGCAGCGGACACAGCATTACTGACAATCAAATAACCAGTCTAACAACACATCTCAACCACCACCACCCAAGTCACAACTTTGAAGCCTTGGTCAAGGGCCAGTACGACCTCGTAAATCTAGAGCATTCAATATCTCCCATCTACAACAGCAGACTTTACCCTTTCTACCACGTTTAGTCGAGTCTCACCACAGACAGATGGGTTCTTGCTGTCATCAAAATGGGTTACACCATCCCATTAATTTCCAAACATTTTCCCCACTAACCTTCCCTGTCCCTCTTCAGGGACACACCTCATGAACACCTGCTTCGGCAGGAAATTCTCCATCTGCTCCAGATAGGAGCCATAGAGAGAGTTCCTGATATACTCAAGCGAAAGGGATTCTACTCGCCTTATTTTCTTAAAGAGAAAAAATCCGGCAGCTGAAGACCCATACTGGATCTCAGAAATCTAAACAAATTCATAAAGCCCCAGAGATTCCGTATGACCACACTTTCAACAACCATACCTGCTCTAGAAATCGATGACTGGTATACAGCCCTCAACCTTCAGGACGCCAACTTTCATATTTCTATCCACCCAGCCCACAGACGCTTTCTCAGATTTGCAGTGGGCATAGACCATTATCAGTACATTGTACTACCCTTTGGTCTCTCCACAGCACCGAGAGTTTTTCCCAAAGTGCTAGGCATTGTAGCAACTCACTTGCGAAGACAGGGAATTACCATCTTTCCCTATCAGGATGACTGCCTGATAAAATCGAACAGCAGACAAGTGCTCAGAGACATAACAAATACAAAATCACTTCTCCAATACCTCGGTTTAATCATAAATCTAAAAAAATCCACCCTGGAACCAACACAAATAATAGACTTCATTGGAGCTCACCTGAATGCACAGATAGGAAGAGCTTCTCTACCAACAACAAGACTCCAGGCAATATCACAATTGATAAACACCATAACTATGTCTCCCACCACAGATGCTTTGACCTGGATAAAACTATTAGGCCGTTTGGCCACCATAACTCAGGTGGTAAAAGTCGCAAGATTTCATATGAGACCACTTCAGCTGTGGTTAATAAGAGTTTACAAACCACACAAACACTCAAAACACAAAAGGGGTCTCCACCGATCACGGTAAAAAAAAATCTCTATTATGGTGGACAAACCCTGCAAATCTATTGGACGGTATTCCCTTTCTATGGGAACCACCTTCAATAATCATGTCCACAGATGCCTCCCTACGCGGCTGGGGTGTGCATCTACATGGGAGAAATGCTCAGGAGCAATGGACACCTCAGGAGTCCATCCTCCACATAAACCTCCTGGAACTCTGCGTTGTCCGTTATGCATGCCTCCGCTTCAAAGAATATATAACACACAAGCATGTCAAGATTCAAACTGAGAATATTACTTGCATGTACTACATAAACAGGCGAGGTGGAGCCAGCTCCAGCTCCAGCTCCCTGTGCGTCGAAGCCACAAAGCTCTGGTACCGGTGCATAAGCAACTTCGTCATAATCTCTGCTGAATATCTACCAGGCACCCAGAACACTACATACAGCAGACTGGCTCAGCAGATTCTTTCCCCAACAGCTTGAATGGGAGATGCATTCAGATGTATTGACTGAAGTGTTCCGTCTATGGGGCTGACCCACAGTAGATCTCTTCACTACATATTGGAACCACAAATGCCATCAATTATGCTCCCAAGCAGGCATGGGGAAGAATTCTCTGGGAGATGCCTTTCTACTATCATGGAACTATGCCTGGAACTGAACTATGCCTTTCTATCCTTTCCTCTAATCATGAAAACATTGTTAAAAATCTGCCAAGAAGCTTCAACAGTGATCCTAATAGCACCAGCTTGGCCCAGACAAGCATGGTTCACATTACTGAACCAGATGTTGATCAGAACTCCCATTCCTCTATCTCTACGGGAGATCTCTATCAGGATAGGGGTCAGATCCTTCATCCCAACGTAGACAAAGTACATCTGACAGCATGGTTCTTTAAGGAAGAACTACAATGCTCTGAACATGTGCAAAACGTTTTACTAAATAGCAGAAAACTTTCCACCAGAATCACTTACCTGCAAAAGTGGCGTAGATTCTCCTCTTGGTGCGCAAACTACAATATCTCCCCGACTGGCTCTCCTCTGTGGTCCATCCTACTACACCTGAAAGACACAAGACTATCGATCAACTCCCTTAAGGTATATTTAGCTGTCATAAGCACCTTTCACTCTAGACTCGATGATTCATCTATGTTTGCCCACCCAGTGGTCAAACGCTTTCTCTTAGGCATAAGGAACTTGTTCCCAGAAGTTCGGCAACCCACTCTGCCTTGGGACTTAAACCTTGTCCTAAAGATGATCACCAAGCCACCATTCAAACCAATGGCAACCTGCTCCCTACTTCATTTATCTAAGAAAGTCTCCTTCCTAGCAGCAATTACATCTGCTAGGAGGAAAACTGGGAGCTTTAATGGCTGATCCTCCATTCACAGTCTTCCAAAAAGATATGTTACATTGCGACCACATCCAAAATTCATACTGAAAATTTCCTCATATTGTCATGTAAACCAGCACCCGTCATGCGCTTCTCCACACAGTTCATCTCCGTTGGGCCTTTCTCTTCTACCTAGAAAGGACAAATTCATTCAGATCAACGACCAGACTATTTGTTGCCATAGCAGACAGCTGGAAAGGCAACGCCATAACAAATAAAAGGCTCTCCAACTGGGTATCAGGGTGCATAGATGAATGCTACGAACTATCGAAAGTTCCAGCACTGGAATATATATATGGCTGCATTCCATGAGAGCGATAACCTCTACTGTAGCCGCCTTAATGTCCCCATTTCAGAAATCTGCAAGGTGGCCACCTGGTCTTCCCTGCATACTTTCACAAAACGCTATGCAATAGACCATACAGCTCGCCCTGGTGCAGTTATCAGACAATCTGTCCTATCATCCATTCATAACACCAACTCCGAAGACTCTCCTACCTTGTGAGAGCACTGCTTGTAAAACACCATCTGTGGGACACCCACCAGGACACTACTCGAAGGAGAAAGGAAGGTTACTCACCCTGTGCAGTAACTGGAGTTCTTTGAGATGTGTGTTCCACTACCCTCCCTCTTCCCCTTTTACTTCAGAGTAGAAACTCCCAGTTAGAGAGGAACTGAGGGAGGCCGCGCTGCGCACACTACACAGGGCACCAAACAACCGCTGCGAGACAGCCGATCTGAGCGCACGTGACTGACGAGCACTGCTAAAGGAATCTCCGATCTGTCTGCACGCGGACATGCACAGGGGGACACATCTCGAAGAACTCCAGTTACTGCACAGGGTGAGTAACCTTCCTTTTTAATAGCCATGCTTGCTCTTGGCTTTATGTTTGAGTCTCCAGATGGGCCATGCCTCAATCATTCCCCTGCATCCCGCTCTAACAGTTCACTGTGTTTTGGCTAATAGCTCTGTTTTGAAGCTGGCTGTCTCCCCACAGATTTTGTTTTCTGGGAACCTTGCAACTAGACTTGTGACTTGTCTCGCATCAACCAGCTGCGTCTGACTCTCCTTTCTGTCCAGTGCCACTTACATGAGGGATCTGATCCTGTTTGTGGGGCTAGTGACCCAGCCTCGGTGGGGGCTCAGGAAAGCTTGCTTTTCCGAAGTGCTGAGCACCCACAGCTCCGGTGACAGGCACTTGGTGCTCGATACCTCTGAAAATTAGTCTGTGGGGCATAGTACTCAGCTGACATAAATCTGCATTGCTCAGGTGACGCCAGGGGAGTTATGCTGGTTTATGCCAATTGAAGATCTGATCCTACGGGGGTCTACACTGAGAAAACAGCCTGGGTTTGAAAGCAGATAGCCAGCAGAGCTTTCCCCACCATCCTGCCCCTGTCACTGTTCTTCTATGGCCCAGTGTCTGAACAGCATTGTGGATCAGTGTCGGCCAGCTCCGGCAGGCGCAAAGTGGCCCTGCAATGTGTTTAACCCATCTGTGCAACAAGTGTGTTGATGTCAGTCCTGTGTTGCCCTGTGTTGGTAAGACATCCGTTCCCAACACCCACTGAAGGGAAGTCAGAAGGGGCTGGCAAAGCTTTGAGGGCGAAGCCCTAGCTAGTGGCACCACGTCAGTGACGTTCTGCCCAACTGATGGGATGTGGAGTAGACTCCAGCCCATTCGTAGTAGGACAAAGGGCACTGCTACTGGAGAGGCACATTTCTCCCGTGCTAGTAACGAAATAACCGAGCGCTTTGCCTGAAATATTAGTTCCCATCTGAGATTCTGCTCAGAGCCCACTGGGTTCTGCTAATTCAGGCAGCGTATCCCAGGTCTGGCCAATTCCCCAAAACGAGACCCCAGCTGATGCAGTGAAAGCATGAATGTCATTGGAACCTGCTTTGAGCCCTGTTGGCTGGGCAATGTATGCCATAGAATAGACAGTCTTAGTATGCTCAGGGCCCCAACTGAGCCAATAACTTTTAAGAAGTTTAGGATTATTCATCCCCCTACCCTCCCACCTCTCAGATCTATCCCACCCTGCTGGGAGACGTGTCTGCATCTGCGATTAGTGAGTCATCACCCCAGGAGCTAACCCCCTGGATTGATTTAATTGTTCCATTTTGAGTTAGGACCGACTGACCTGCCTGCCGTTCGAAGCAATGGAGACCCCTATTGATTCTTGCCAGTTTGTTTCTATCCCAGCTGTTCAGATGAACTCCGAAGTCCTGTTGCAGGCAAAGCTCCCACTGAATCAGGGCTTGAGAGTAGAAGAGATGAGTGGTGGCAAGGGGTGTCACTTAGACAGGCTGGGAGTCTAGCATATGACTTCCTGGCTAACAGGGAGACTGGACTAATCAAAGAACCTGACAAAATTTTGCCCGGGATCTAGCAGCAAAGAAATGCATCTTCCTAGCAAACCCCATTTTAAAAATCAAGGGAACCAGGTGGGCCAAGATAATATTTTGTACAGGACCAATTTCTGTTGGCGGAAAAAAGACAAGCTAGTGAGCTCATCACAGCGTGGTGCCTCGGGGCCGTGTCAGGGAGAAAGCTTGTCTCTCTCTCCACCAGCTGTTGGGCCAGTAGAAGATACCGCCTCACCCACCTTCTTGAGCTAATAGCTGGGGATATTGACATGCCAGCACCAAGTTTAAAATCAATCTGGGGTCCTGCCTGCCCTGCCAATCTTCTACTGGCCTGACAGTGACCCCCGTGAGACTGAAGCCGAGTGGCCGGACACAGTCCAATCCGGTCCAATCCAGCGCCCCACTCTGTAGTCATTGTTTCTCCTTTTTGATTCCACTAGTGACAGATGGCTGGACTGGCTGATGAAACCCAAAGGGAAGAGGGTTGGTTTTTCTGTATGATTACTATTATTTTTCATTACTAGATGTTCAGGTCGGGGCATCTAGCACTCATTTGAAGCCTGCACAGGCTGCGTTCCCTTTGCCTGAATTTTCTGAGAAGACAGCATTTGATGATTCCCTCCTCTTGTTCAGGGCTGGTTGCTGACTAAAATTCAATCAATTGTATGTTCCTTTCCATATACTGTACTGTAATAGGAAATGGTCATTTTTGCACTAATAGATTGTTTTCTCTCTGACTTTTGCTCCATTTACTTGTGTCCGACTTTCATTCCCAGGCCAGCATTCTTGTGACCCTTTGCATTAACTACCTGCACATGGCTTCGCCCGTGGATAGAATCCTGCCTGACACCCGGGCGGCCTGCATCTGTTGTGCACTCATGCACCCGGCATTCTTGTCACAGCATCACCTCCTGGGAACTTTCTTGGGGTGCTTTGTTTCAGATATTGCACCCACACCAGCACCTGTTGAGGGAGGATGGGACTGGAACAGCTCTGAACTACTCCCCCCCCCACACTTTTCTCCTAGACATCAGCTTTGCACCCCATGCTTGAACACTTCTGCCCTGGGATGGCAACTCTGCCCATACAGCCACATGGCTTGCCCCCGCCCAGGTTCAGCTCCCCAAGCCAAGGAGCGAGGATGGAGCTCCTCTACCACTCACCTTCCCCTAGGGGGCTCTGAAGCAGCAGGGGCAGCCTGTGTGGGCAGGGGATGTGCAGTGGGGGCTCAGGAGGTCTCTGTTCAAACCCTGGGGCAAGTCACCAAGGCCCTGAACTCAATGGAGGCTAGACACCTAATTGCCTTTGAGCAGCTGGGTCTCAGTCCCCCCGCCTGTGAAATGGGGCTAGTAGCCCTGCCTCTGAGCAGGGTGTGATGCAGAAGGTTCTCAGCCAGGAGCGCCGCAGGGGCGATAGGAGGGTCTCAGTGAGACGTGGATGCTCTGTGGCCGAGCTCCTCTGCCTGTGGAAGGGAGTGAATTCCTCCCCACCTGCTGCAAGGCCTCTTGGACCCCGTGGGTGCCAGAACGGCCTTTATTATTGTAATGGCTGGGCTTGGAGTACAGGCTGAGGGTGGGAGGAGCTGGCTGCTTGCCCTTAGCCAGCATTGCATCCGCTCACTCCTGCAGGACAAACCTGGCTCACGGCAGCTCCTCAGCCCCCAAGCCATTTGCTTTTGTGCCCCCTCATTCTTTGCAGTGACTCCCTGTGGTGGATGGTGGAATAAAAACCAGTTAGCAGCCTGGCACTGTGCTGCGGCCGGCCCCTGCTGTGTGTGCTCGTCCACTCCCTCCCCCGCTTCTCCCCTTCTTGCCCCTGCCTCTTGATTATTTATTGGGTGACACACTGTGGACCATCTTTGCTTATTGTCTTAAAGGAGCTTTCCCGGCTCTCAGTGCACTAAGCCGCTTGCCGGGGCTGGCAAGAAGTGTGATTTGATGCTGTTGATGCCTGGATAGAAACACAAAGCATGATTATAATCCTCATTTTGCACAGCTTACTGCCTGAGCGGCTGCTAATGCCCCCCGCAGCATGTTGAGCTGGGCTGGAACTGCTGCTTAGCATGGGTCAACCTGTCGCCCAGCGGGAACGCGGAAGCATATGGCCTCGCTGCCGGCCCCTCACAAGAGGGCGGGTGTCCAAGCCATTAAAGCAGAGGGGCTGGATGGAGCAAAGAGGCCAGACATGGTTCGTGTAAAGGGTCCACGGGCCATATGGTCTCAACCGCCTGCAGCAGCCTTGTCCCCATTTTCCCGATGCACAGGCTGGGGAGGGGACACACCCAGGAGCAAAAATGAAACAAGCCCTGAGGTTACAAGAGCATCCAACCACAAGCAGGGCCAGGTGGAGACCAGCTCTTGTGGATTGGTGCAGCATTTTGAAGAGTGAGCAGCGAGCTGGGTGCATGGGATGGTGCACCCTAGTTTTAGCACCCTGTTCCCCAAGAGTGGTTCCAGCCATGTGGCACCAAGGGCCGTGCTGACAGCGTGGCCGGCGCTGGAGGTGTGTGTGCATTGACTGCTTGGAATAAGTGTCCTGTTAACCTCCAGATAGAGCAATTAGCCTTGAAACTCAGGGCTGGGCCTTTCCCAGCCCAGCCTGCTGTCTCCGCTCCCAGGCTGGCTTCAGGGGAGGGACTGAAATCATTTGGCTTAGCCAGGTGCAAACGTTACCTATGGATTGAGCATTAACTTGCCCCCTGTCTGGCTCTCCCCTCCCCGCCCCCAGCTCTCCCTCAGCTGTTTGCAGCTTCTGGCAGGGATTGGGACCATCACCTCCCTGTCCCCCACTGCGCCCCCCAGCTGGGATCTTAGGGGATGCTGAATTCTGGGAGCTCAAGCGTGTGCTGTGTGTTGGGGGTGCACTGCCCCCAGCCAGCCCGGGTGCTATTAAATCTGGGTACCCCAGTCATTAAAATCTGAATCTGATCAACGCTGACTGGCTCTGGAGTGATGGCACGTGCAGTGTGCTGGGCTGAAAGGGGCGCGAGGAGGGACATTTGGGCCCAAAGGTGAGGCCTGGCTGAAAACAGAAAAAGCTGGGGTGGGGTTGGCCATGGTATGGGGCCACAGCAGTGCCCAGGAGAGGTGGGAAGAATAGCTGTGTCATGCTTACATAATTGGAGACTTGCGAAAGCTGGCAAACCAGCTGGGCCCAATGTATCCATCGTATGGGTTGGGTAAAGTGGCTGTCTCCCCCTTTGAACAGCACAACTGACCCCCCCACACACACACACCCCACAGAAGGTGCAGCCTGGCCTGAGGCAGGAATACTGCATCCAAGGGTGGCGCTTGGCCAAGCACAGCGGCTATGTCTACCCTTGAAAAGTTAGGTGGACTTTATGAAGTCGACTTAACGTGGACCTTATTAAGTTGACGTAACAAAAGTCGACAACATTTCAAGTGTAGACGTGGACCCGTTTCGGCCTTATTAAGTCGACTTAACGTTTTTAACTTGACTTTAAAAGGGCCAACTAGGCACTACTCTGCGTCTCCACTGGCTTAATAAAGTCAATTTAAGCGCTAGTTTAGTGTAATGCTGTGAACACCAATTGCTGAGAGGAGATCTGGGCAGGCCTTTTGGTCTGCCCCCCCCCCCCCCCTGTTTAAGAACAAGTAAATGCATAAATTGTGCTTTTGCAGGTATGCTGCTGGCTGGAGATGGCGCTGGACAGTCTGCTCTTTCTCATGCGAGCTGCCAGTCAGGCTGGGCGGGCGAGGCGCTCGCGATCACAGCATGCCGCTACTCAGATTAGCAACACAGGTGTCTCTTGCGTAATGACACTGTGTTACGCTGAGGCCCGCCATCCCCCGCTCCTGTGGTGTATTTGAGCCAGCTCATAAGCGGCGCAGTGTGGGGTTTGATGAGTCTATAAAGCACCTTCCCCTTCCAACACTAAGCCAAAGCCCCTGGGTCAGTAACATTGGCCCCATGCTACAGATGGGGAAACTGAGGCAGAGTGAAATGCAGTGACTTGCCCAAGGCCATGTGGTTAGCTGGGGCAGAGCCGGGAATACAGTCTGGCTTTCCCGCATCCTTTGCAACATGCGCCTAGCTCCAGCTTGGTCTAATATGCGTCTAATATGGCTGCTCCCCCAGCAAATCAATGCTGCATTTACTTCTTTGGTGCAGCCACTAGCCCATGCTGGTGACGTGGGTAGCACATGCAGCAGAGTCCAGCCAGCCCCCTTGCTCACTAGCCCGGCCTCGCACAGGCAGCGGATTGGCACTTGGGATAGATGTGATAGCAAGGGCAGTGGGCGAGTGTGGTGGTGCACGCCAGGACCCTTGGTGGTGAACGGACAAGACGGGAGAGGACAGACAGGCTGGCTGTTTGGTGCCAGCCCAGAACGTGGCCCTGCGGAGTTTAAGTGAAGTTTTTTTTCGACAGCCTTTCTTGGTGACTCTTGGGCGGGCGCTTAGACACACACCCGCACAGGCACCTAACTGCCATTGGAACAGTGGGAATAAGGTGCCTAAATACATTGGAGGACGTAGGCCATAGGTCCTGTCACATGGGGCTAACAGCTCTGCCTGCTCTGCTGAGGGTGAGGTGAGGAGAGGAGAGCCACATTGCAGCTTGGTGGGTGCTCGATGACTGCAGTCATGGGCAGTAGCCAGCGGAGGACGTGTGGCCAGCAGCAGGGCCTGAGCACGGCCTCAGCACAGTCTTGCCTGCATGGCGTCTGTAGCAATACAGAGATCCTGGTTTTAGGGGTGGGACAGTAACCCCCACCCCCCATTCTGATTTTTCACACTTGCTCTCTGGTCAGCCCAGGCCCAATAAGGCTGGAAACTCACCCAGTGACAGTCGTCCTTAGTTGTTCAAGGGAGAGGATCCTTCTCGGCTACACTCGGACGAAGTGCGGCAGGGCCGGGGGACGCAGAGGAAACCACCCACTGCAAAGTAGCTGACGGGGCTCGTTGGAAGGACATTGTGAAAGCAAAGTTCACCACCCTGCATCCCTTGGGCTTGCCCCTGCCACTCATTTACATCTGCCCGGGGGGGTTGAGCCGCATTGTCCTGCAGCCTCCATGCAAAGGGCACGGACCATGTTAAAAGATTAGTTTGTGTCATAAGCTTCCTATTTTTCGAGGCCGCTATAAGATTTGCGGGGTTTAGCTGCTGGGATTAAAGCAGCAAAGTCGTCTTTCTTAGCAAGGCTCCTAATGCCACTTAGAGCCTGGGATCTGCGCTTTTCATTAAGGGCATCAGGAACAATTAGCAGGAAGAAATTAGGGCAGGGTCTCTCTTAAATAAAAATCGAGGCTTAGGCAATCAGTCAAATGAATTTCCAACCCAAGCATCGCCATAGCCCCACCAGCACCCATGCAAGATGGAGATTCTTAATCCCCCTCTGTATAAGTAGCTTCAAAGGGGGGGTGTGGAGGTGGGAAGCCCCACTCACACACCGAGAAGTCAATAAAAAAGAGGAAGGAGATGTTTCAGCAGATTTATTGCACTGACAGAGATGGGACAGAGTTGAACACTGAAGAGATGGTGCTTGAATGCCAAGCGGTGTGTTTCCACATGTGACTGGGTCATGTGATGTCACACCCCCATAACGGGGCAGCATGTCTGAAAAAAAATGTTTGTGCTGCATGGATCGTACGAGACCTCCCCCTGACATGAAAGGTGGAGAAACCAACCTGGAAGACCGTACAACCTAGCTAGGATCAGATTCGTCAACATGAGGAATGGGAGTAGGAGGGTTGATGGTGGCCGCAGGGAGGGTCCACCCAAAACCAACAAGCCCAAAGTGAACTTTACTACCTTTTCCAAATAACAGCGCCATAGCAAAGTCTCACTGGAATTACGAACCCGCTTGGGTCTCCGCTGGTCCATCGGTGATTGATCTCTGCAGCACGTTAATTTGTGCTTTGCCCAGCCTGGTTGTAAATGGCACAGGAAAAGTTATAGAAACATATGGCCAGAAGGGACCTTCAGAAGGCAGCAGGTCCGTCCAGCCCCCTTCGCTGAGGCAGGACCACGTAAACCTAGACCATTCCTGACAGGGATTTGTCCAACCAGTTCTTAAAAACCATCTATGATGGGGATCTCACAGCTTCCCTTGGAAGACTTGTATGGAGTTTCATTGCCCTTAGAGTTAGAAAGTTTTCCCTCATATCTAACCTAAACCTCCCTTGCTACAGATTTCATCCATTGCTTCTTGTCCTGCCTTCGGGGCCATGGAGAACCACTGGTCACCATCCTCTTTGGAACAGCCCTTAGTTTGAAGCCTCATTAGATCTCCCTCCTCTGCCCCAGTCTTCTTTTCTCAACACTAAATGCCCAGTTTGTTAACCTTTCCTCCTTGGTTCAGTTTCCTAAACCTTCTATCATTTTTGTTGCTCTCCTCTGGACTCTCTTCAAATTATCCACATCTTTCCTACAGTGTGGTGCCCGCCCTTGGACACTGAGGTTTGACCTGAGCCAGCTGGAGTGGGACAATTACCTCCTGTGGCACACATACAGTACTCTTGTTAATACACCCCTGCCCAGACCCATAATCGCCTTTTTCACAACTGTGTCACATTATGGACTCGCATCTGATTCGTGATCCACTGTCACCTCCAGGTCTGGTTCAGCAGTGAGATTGGCTGGCCCATTATTTCCTAGCTAGTCGTCATGCATTTGATTTTTCCTTCCAACGTGAAGGACTTTGCACACGAAGGGTAGATGTGCTTCGACCTGGTGTTCCGGCAGTCTAAGGAATACACTGCTGCATAGCAGTAGTCCACCTCCTCTCTACCCCTTCCTTTATAAATACCTTCTGGCTTCTTAACCAGAGTGGGTTTGTACCATTTAAGGCAGGGGTTCTCAATCATGCATGACAAAGTGTCCCTGCCACTTAAAGAAACCCCCTGCTGCCAAGGAAACAAAATCTCATCGCAGGAAGCTGCCACCCACAGGAAGCTGCTGCCACGCTCTGGTGGCTCCCAGTGACACATTCCTGTGTTGCAACATAGCAGCTGAGAACCGCTGGTCTGCACTGCTGACCACAAATGCTGCCCTGGCTTCCCTTCCCTACATAGGGGAAGGTGGGACATGTTGAGCCTGAGGCCAGCAGCTCAGTCTACACAGAACCGTGGAGCAGTTCAGCTGCTCAAAGGGAAAACGGTTTCGCTTGTGAAGTTCAGGCCAAGGCCCAGGGAAGGTCATCAGCAAGAGGGCTGTCACGTGGGACCTTTGGCTTTGCCTGAGCTGACACATGCACATCTATTCGGACATGCTGTGGATGGCTCAACCACAACTATCTGACCTAGCCAGCACCTAGGGGGTCGGAGCACCACACTGAAGGGGTGCAAGTTACATTGCCTTCATCATCAACATGGTGTTGGTTGGTCCTTCATAGGCGCCTGCCCTGCAGCTGACCTAGACACAGGAGCAGGAGAAGGGAGAATCCACCCTCCCATTCACGTCTTGGCCTGTCTCCAGATGCTGCCCACAAGGACTATAAGGTGTGTGATCCAGACAGCTGGAGGCTCCACAGGGTTTATGCCCAACCCAGCAAACATCTGGGGCCAACATCATCCCAGCCGTACAGCACGTTACAGTAATCCACAAAGTGTCAGCTACTAAGTGGAGCCACACATGAACGGGGGAGCTGGAAATGAAAGGCTCCAGGCCTCCCTTTCCCCAAAGCAGTAGTCCGAATCAGAGGAACTCGTAGATCAGAACAGGAATCAGAGACCAGAATTCAGTGAGCTTCCAGGCAAGCTGCAGAAGACACTGATCAGACGGGAGTTGGAGAGGGTTGCAGGCATGTCCCAGGAACAGTGCAGAGGCAGGCAGGCAGATGTCCTGGAGAGGTGGTAGGGGTGACACGGACAAGTTTGCACAAGTTTGAAATCAAAACTCTAGAGGAACCTCAGAAACGAGCAGCCTTAATCATTGAGGAAGGGGAGCCAGTCAACAGGCCAGTGCTGAAGACGGTGGGCAGGTGTGGACAGGAGCACGGGCTGTTTTGCTGTGCAGGACCAGAGCCCATCACTTCAGCTCGCCGGTGGCTGTATACAGGGAGTCCAATGGAGTGGGGTAATGCGGGGGTGGAGTCACACGAGTGCCGTGTCATTTCCCTACTTCCGCTGTCATCAAAGGGGGGGTCGCCGAGCCCCAGGGACCCAAACCCTGTCCGAAGGCAGCTCCTCCAAAGCAGCACCCAAGTCCAAGCCGAGGAGGAAAGTCCCGCGACAATTTCCTCACTGGGACGAAGCCTGGTGGCTGGAGAAGTGGCGGCTAGGGGTAGGGATGAGGCAGCGGAGGGCGATGTAAGTGAGGCCTGTGCCAAGCCCAGCTGAGCTGTTTCTCCGGCAGGCCTTTGTGGGCAGCCCCGGGAAGATATGGGTGATGCTGGACAGCAGCCGGGTAGAGAGGGAGAAGGGGAAATCTGGGCTGGCAATGCTGAGAGGAGCCGGGGCCAGTGGGGTGAGCGTAGGGAGGGCAGTACAGGCAGTGTCGTCCAGGGCAGCAGCTCAATCCATAGAAGGCATAGGGGTGGTAATAGCTCAGATTGACCGCCATCCTGGAAGGGACAAGGAGAGGACAGTCAGACAAAAACCCATCTGCTCTCAGCCTGGGGACCATTCCTGGCCTGGGGCAGATTCACCCAAGCCAGCTCCAGCCAGGGAAGGTCACACCTGCCCTGATAGCCTCTTCCCCTGTTCACGAAGCAGGTTTGGGAAGGAAAGATTGCCACCACCCCGTGGCCATTGCCAGTGCAGGCCAGCTTTGATTGAGCACCAGCAACCCAAGGGGAGGCACATATCTCAACAACATGCAGGTTAGAGTTCACACTGGCTCCCAGGCTAGAAGTGGCTCTCTCTCCCCCATGCCTTGATTTTCCTTCTCCTCCCAAGGCCCTCTTCATTCGCCCTTCCCTAATATCTCACCTGAGCCTCTCTTTACTCGCCTACCAAACATCACCCCTCTCACAAACCATGGGGGCAGGGGGCAGGCATGCATTATGCCCATTTTACAGATGAACCTACACCCCAGAGGGTGGCTTGTCTGGCTCCCTCGTGCCTGTCTCATGTCTATGGAGGCGCTGCAATCTAGAAAAGGAGGAGGCTGCCATTCAATTGCCATGACCTGCAGCTGTCCTTGGTCTCACCCACCAACGAACAGCTGGTACACATGGGCAGCCTGTTACCCTGGCGTGCTGGGCAAAGCCAAGATGCAAATGGCCTCCCCCAAAGACCTCACACAGCCTCTTTGCATCTCCCTGCAAATCACCGCCAACCAGAATTTCCCACGCTGGCTCAGCGGAGATGGGGTGGTTCTTTGAAGAGGAGGAGGATGGAGAAGAGGTCACGTGCAATGCCAAGCTCTAAAGGAAGGACAACCGTCGTCATCATTTTGGCTCTGGCAAGGTGAGATTCAGGGCAGCATAACAGGATAATGGTCGAGCCTGTCCGTCAGGCTAGAGGTCAATAACATTTGTTGGTTGGGGCGGGGGCGGGGGGATGTTCACCTGGTCCTGCTATCCATGATCCCCCCCCAGAGTCACCTCTCACCTGCGGATGCGCCTCCGGGCTCGGCGCCGGTGGTAGTCACCTTTCGAGAAGTCCTCCAGGTTGGCCGGGTGGATGGCCCAGAAGTGCCCCTTGCCATTATCGCTTCTCCCGGCCTTGATGAAGCACTCGTTCAGGGACAAGTTATGCCTTACGCTGTTGCGCCAACTCTTCTCCTGCGAAGTCAATGAGCAGAGGGGTGGAGAGGGATGGGGGAATTGAGAACAGAGAAGTAGGGCAGGAACACGAGCAATAAAACGGCCATAGTGAAAAACCAATGGTGTGAGGAAGTGGCTATGGGAGCAGCAAATCCTCCAGATCTCAAACCAGCAATGGAGCCCTCAGCTGCCCTATCATGTTCCCAGCTCTAAGATGGATAAACCAAATTAGAGGGGACCTGCAAAGGACTTAAAATAAACAAATAATTAAATAAATAAAAGCTACCACCTCTGGACTTGAGGCCCCCCCACCTCTTTCTGATGGAATAAGGAACTTCCACCCGTGCCTTCCCTCCCACCCCGCCTCTGGTATTTTTTCCACTTTAGAAATATCCAGTGTGGTCTTCCCCGGTTTTCCTGGAAGATGGCTTGGAGGTCCTGGTGACTGACTGGTGAATCTTTAATGGAGACGTCTCTGCTCCTCAATGTTCATTCAGCATTGGAATGAAAGAAGTGGCGAAAGAAGAGTTTTAAGAGTCGGACCAAACCTGTTCCCCCACACAATTGCTGCAGCTCACAGCCTCTCATCTCCTATGTTGCATTTGCTAAATTCCTTTCTCTCCTCCTCAGTCCCAAATGCTCCTAGGAACGACCAAACCTGAACTTATAATGTGAACATCCAGATTTTTGTTGCATCTTGCAAAAAGGAAAAAAAAAAGGCAAATACACAATGTTTTTCTGCCTCCCTTGCAGGTCACTTCATTGACTCACACAGCAAGTCAGTTGCAGACTCACGAGTTGGATGCACCTTTTGAGTCCCCATACTCACCCTTAAAAGCTAAGCAATGGCATGTCGGTAGCTCCAAGCCCTGTATTCCCTGCACAGGAACGTCCCCATGTACCCTAGACAGCAGTTTCATTATGCTCATTGCATTTGCTAACTCACTAGGATGACTCTAGGGTGATCAGATGCCCCAATTTTATATGGTCGGTCTTGATGTTTGGGGCATTTCTAGGCACCTGTTACCCCACATCTCCGTCCCAATTTTTCACACTTGCTGTTTGGTGACCCTAGATGACACAGGGCCGGGGGAGCCTTCCTGGAACAATCGCTTTAGGTTATTTGTTTTAAAAGATATGATTGACCACCAGGAAAAGAAAAATAACCCAACACCAGTCAAGATCAGAGGGTGACTGACTCTCTCTGCACCAATACATCTAACGGCTGCATTTTTTGCCAGGCCAAAAAGGGGCCTTTCCATTGCACCTTGCCTGCTCAGCAGTCCAAGCAATGGCGGTTTGGAGCAGACTTTCCCTTTGAATGTTTCCTGCCCTTTCCCATCCATTATACCCAGAGCATCTGGAAAGCAAGAATGGAAGCATTTCCTTTCCCTGCCCTCTCTCTCATGCAGGGGATAATGAAGAGCAAATTTGAAAATCACACAGAAGAGCCACAAGAGCAACAAGGAGGCTATTGAATCCTTGGGGACTGAATTGGGGGACTGGGGGGGAAGGAGAGGGTGTGTAGATACAGCTGAGAATTTCCAGTCTCCCTCAAAGGGGAGGCTTTTCTCTAGTTCTGTCCAGGGAAAAGCCTTGATCTCTGCAGCTCTCGTTTCAGAGGCCGTGCCTATTCCTCGTCGGAGATGGGGAAAGTTTGTGTTGGACAATTACAACCACCCCCACATTGCACCCCAAAATCCAAATGAAAAAGGAGGAGAAGCAATGCTTTAAACAATGGCCGCAGCTGTACAAAGCGCCTACACAGAAAGATTCAGGCTGGACCAGGGGGTAGGGGTTTATGAAAACAAGTGCAATGGAGTTAAGGTCTCTACAATCTCTGTGCAGCCCCAAGGAGTGAATCTCGAGCTAGAGCGGTTTGGAGATCCTGACGCCCAGGAGGGCGAATGAGTTCGGATTTCTGGACCCACTCCAGCCCTCAGACCACCCCAGCAACCTAACTGCCCAAGGGGCAGGGTGGGACTCACCTTGTTTTTGAAGTAAGGGTAGTTATCCATGATCCACTGGTAAATATCGGAGAGCAACAGCTTCTTCTCTGGGGAGGAGAGTATGGCTGTGGAAATGAGAGCAATGTAAGACTGGTTAGGTTTGTCCAGGGGATCCAGAGAGACCTGAGATCCAGGGTCTGGTGGATTCCCCTGAATCTCCTCCTCCACTAAGTTCCTTTCTGAGGAGACAGGGCAGTCCTGTGGCTGGCAGTTCCTGGGCTCCCACTCCTCACTGGTTGGTTTCCCCTTATCGAATAGCAGGTAATCAATTGTGAAGGAGGCGCCAGGTTGACATTTGCTTCCGGCTCCTGCCTCCTCCATGGTATGGGCAATTCTGAGGCTCTCACCCAAGCTCATCCCCCTCTTTTCCTCCGGCGCTAGGAGTGGCCTCCAGTGGGGCCAGCAAGATCTTGCAGGAGCCAAGGGGAACGAACCTCTTGAGTGCTGCCTGATAATTAGTACAGATTACAGGGTTTGCTAATTGTGTTTTCACAAACGGGCTGCCTTTGCAAAGCAGCCTGTTTATCTGGCAAAGCCCTGGGTTTAGCAGGATTTGGCCCGTAAGCCTAATAAATAAAATGATTAATCCGCTCGCGGTGGAGGAATTCTGAGCCAAGATCTCCCACAAGGCCAGGGTTCACAAAAAGAAGAGACAGAGCAATGAAAGAGAGGAAACAGAAGCAGGCCGGGGAATATTGAAGGAGGGCGGATCTTTGAAGAGACCCTCCTGAAAAACAAACCTGAAATCCATTAGCATGCTCAGTCTCTGTTACCATAGAGAGGCTGCAAAGTCTTAAGCGAGGGATCTGAAGTCACCATTGTCCCTTGGATGGAAAGGTGTCCAAGTAGAGTTGAGCTGTGAGTGAGAGATCAGTTGAGGTGCTCCACTGCTGATCATGGTCAGAAAAATGCTGTCTGCTTGTAGGGAAGTCAATCTAAGGAGCCAAAGTGTGGGCCTGGTTTGCGGGTGCAGGTAAGATCTTGTACTCCATTTTGGAGGTGAAGAATCAGAGCGAGATGGGTGTTTTCCAGTCATAAGAAGGAGAACAAGACTGGGAATCCTGCAGAGAGGGGATCTTTGAAAATGACATTTCTCATCTTAGGGATCACAAATAATCACTGAGACAGGCAATTGCTTTTGAAGGGCAGACGTTCTCACATCCTCACCCTAAGAATGAGACACTAGCTGGGCAAACCAGCAAGACTTAGTCAAATAAAAACTCACTTGTGTTGCTTTGAGTGATAGTTAGCTGGTAAGGGCTAAATTTTCAGAAGTGCAAATGGAAGGTCAGTGCTCAATTGACGGGCAAATCAATGGAAATTGGTCACCTCGCCGCCCTTGGAAAATCACCCTCAATTGTGGACTCTTGAGGCCGGGAAGATGGTTGAGTGGATCAATAACGAAAAGCAAAATTGCTTTAAGCCCATGAGGTCAGAGCAACTGCCAATGCTTAAGATCAAAATCATCCTGTGACCGCAAGAATGCCAATACGAAACCATACTGGCTTTTGGCAGCTGAAGGTCTGTCCATTCCAATGCGTATATTTGTGCATCTAAGCTAACTTGTGATGTGTCATGCTCTCCTCTTAGCCAGCTTCTCGCTTAGCGTGTCCTCATTTTCTTCTAGCAAAAGGTCAATTTCTAACCTTTCCCCCTCCTCCCCACTTTCCAGGTGGATGGAGGGGCCCATCTGTTCCAAGACCGGAACTAAAAGATCACCTCTTTCCACTCACACCATTATCAAAGAGGCATACTCCCTTCTGAATGGAGAAGAGGCCTTCATCCAATAGAAGCAGTGGATTTTACCCACTTCAAGTTCCTATAAAAAAGAAGCCAACTTAAAATCACAATGTATTTTATTACACACATTATGCAAGCCACCCGGCAAGATTCGTGCTGCCTAGACAGCCTTGTGCATGAGAAATTCACTCCACTTCCTCCACTCCATAAACCAACTCCCAGCTTGGAGCCTGATTCACATTTAGATGTAAGGTTCTGCCAGACTTAAACCGGAAGCCATTTACGGCCAACGGGAGGCCCTTTGCAGAGCCAGAACAGCAGCAGAGGCCTTTGTGTAAATGAGAGCCAGGCCCTTAACGTAAGAGAGATTTGCAGATGTTGCAAAGGGTGCATCCAGGTGGCGTAATCAGCAGGCAGACGCATGGCACTAGAACGCTCCAACAGTGGGGTGGCCAGAGTGGTGCAGACCGGCCCCCAAGCATGGACTTAGGATTTTGGATGGGGTTGTATGACATAGCTAGCCAAAGTTGCTGCAGCCCCATGACTATTTTCAGCCCTATAGCTTGAGCAAAGCTAGCGTGCGTTCGGCCGGCCTGTGCCGGGAAGCACCCTCCTGGTGGGTACCGTCTACAGTGTGGGTACAGTTTACATCTGCATTGCGGTTTGACACCTGTGGCAGCTGACTCAGATTGCAAAGCTTGAACATTTCAGCGTCCCTGTGGAGCCCAAGCTCTGGGATCCTGTGAGGGGGGAGAGGCACACAGCTCAGCCTCCAGCCTGAATGTCTACACCCCAGTTTTACAGACCAAGTACCAGCCAGCTGACAAGGGCCAGCCCCACGTTTACTTACCCCTGAAAAGTTAGCAGGACGTGTCGTCGTAAGACACTTGGAGATTCCCGTAGACCTCATGATCTTGGGCATTAGCTGAGCTATCCTTACCATCCCTGGGCTCCTAGGGTCGGAACATTCCTGTGTCGTAGGCTAAAAGATCTGCACAGTTTCCCAGCTTTCTTTGTTTTAAGTTGCACTGTTAAGCTACATCATTACTTGCGGGTGAAGCTTTTATAGCCTTTCTAGGGAAGGTTTTGAACGTGGCTTGATAGATGGGACCGTAACTGTGTTCCTTTCCCTCTTAATGGCTGCACTTTCTTTTGAACACCACAGCTTGGAGAAACCAGCCTCTGACGGTTAATTGGGAAGGCTCCCTTCACTGCAGCAGCTCAGACAGCTTGTGTTATCCACGGGGAACCAGCCCAATGGAGACTGCAGCATCTTACTGAATGCGGGTGGAGGGGCCAGCGTTCCCACTGCCTTGCCAATTTCCAGCCCATCCGTTTGTTGGAACCTCTCACGCGTTTCAAAGCCAGGATTCAAGACCTGCAAAAGGATTAAGCAATGCAGCATCTTCCAAAGAGTTCAATTCTTGGCATAGTTTGCTTTAGACCTCTGTGCTGTTCTTCTCCCAGCACAGGGTGTCTGCGTGTGCCGGGTGTCCTGTTAGAGGATCTTACTGGCCCTGAATCACCATTCGATGATCAAGTAGCAAAACATTTCCAGGATAGAAGAGTTATTTAGATTACTGAGACACCAGAGGGCCAGCGGCCTCCGCGGCCTTGCACGGACCCGCAACAGGCCCCTGCTTTGAGAAGCTGACGGGCTAAGGAGACAAGTCAAACAAAGGGTGGGAGGGAAGTGACTTGACGAAGGTCACACAGCAGCAGTCAGTGGCAACATTAGGAAAAGAACTTACTCTCCTAAGTCCTAGCCCAGTAATTCCCTCCACGTTCCTGGCTATCATATGCTCTTTGTTTCCGTGGCTGTGTTCAAGGACAGGTAGCTGCTGTTTTATCTCTTACCCCTGCAGAGGACACACTTGTTTTGCACTGATTTGAGTCCCAGCCATTTCTATTAAATAAACGCATCCAGGGACCGTGCATTTTGGTTCTGTGTCCTATTTTTAAGGGTGATTTTATCTGGGGTGGAGGGAATGGAGCCTGAGCTATTTGAATGCAGATGGCTCAAAGACTCCAGTACACAAAAGGAAACTCAAATAGGAGAGAGGAACAAGGGCTAGTCCCAGATTTAACTGGTAAAAGAATCCATGCAAGCTCAAGCTGCCTTTTCCCCTAAGGACTCCTTTAATGATACAAGCAGGAATGCAGGACAAGTTACTTTATTACTAACACTGGACTGAGGAATCATCTCGGGGTTGGGGACAAGCGAGAGGTTCTTTATCTAAGGCAGCGATATGCAGATTGAGGCCCGCGACTGGTTCTCTTTGCAACACATGATATTAAAACATTGGTTAATAACTTAGTAAAGGCATTGGGATTTAATTATCCAATCTGTGTTATTAACCAGGAGTAATGGATAAAATACTTAGGTCTGCCATTTTGCTGAGAGATTATCTGAGTAAATGAAATGACGAATTCACGTGACTGTGGCTCTTCTGTGTAATGTGGATCGCTAATTTGGCTCCTGAACCAGAGGTCTGAGTAACACTGGCTTAAGGGCATCCCCCTTCAGTGCTCCCTTGTATGTGTCATGTAAATTACATGTCCTGGCACACGTACTTATACCCCATCTATGGTCAGGAGACATTCACGTGTCAACAGACCCAGACCTTGCATGTGGTTAGCTACCACGGTTATGTGCATTAACCACGTGTTGCTGCAAATCATAACTGGAGTCGACCATGTCATTAATGAGCTACAAACTCCCAGTTACAGCAGAGTCCATGTCACACAGGAGCTGCAATGTTAAGTCCTCTCCAGTCAGCCCCCCTGGCTCTGCCATCTTCCTCTGGGAAGTCACAGATTAAGGCTTGATGGCCCATTCTGATGATCTAGTCTGGCCTCCAGCATACCGCTGGCCAGAGAATCCCGTTTCGTGAGTCCTGCATCAAGTCCAAGGCACAGTTGCGTCAGACCATCTCTTTTCGACAGACACATGGAGAGGCAGACTCACCCTTGTCCTGCACTTCTCATTTACTCCAGGATGAAGTGGGTTTGAAAGTGCTAATAATGATACCATTCATGCCCATTCTGGTAATTGATAACACTGGACAACAAGGCACCAGGCTTCCAATCTTGACTCCACATGATGGAGAATCCACCATCTGACATCTGCTCTACCTTTAAATTAGCTCCACCTCGCTATGTTGCTCAGTGCTATGCAAAATATCTCGCTCAGTGCAACAATGTGTGGTCGACCAACCCCGTAGTATAGGCGCAGTTAGGTCAATGGAAGAATTCTTCCGCCTCTTGAAGAGGTGGATTAACTAGGTCAATGGAAAACTCCCTTCCATCAGCGTAGGAAGTGTCTACGTTAACGGCACTACAGTGGCGGCATTTTAGCTCTGCTATAGACGTGCCCTCAGTCGGAAGAGGGAGACCCACA
Source organism: Pelusios castaneus (assembly GCA_007922175.1). Classification (NCBI taxonomy): domain Eukaryota; kingdom Metazoa; phylum Chordata; order Testudines; family Pelomedusidae; genus Pelusios; species Pelusios castaneus. Next base: position 7,455,623 of record ML685800.1, read on the forward strand.
TGAGCACAATGCAAAAGGACAAGCTGGGAATTAAATGTAAATCTTTCTTTTTATTTAACAAACACTATAATTCTGAACTTTGAAGAATGTGTACTGCGGGAAAGAAAAATAATTTTCTTTTGCTTTTTTCCTCCTCTTTACAAAAAAGAAAAAGCAGGCTATAAGAAAAAACATATGTACAGGAAGAGTTGGCCAACTCAAACAGAAAACAGTAACAGAAGCATGATGTTTCCAAATGGTGGCTTGGCTTGGAAAATTTAAAAACAATTAAATTAGAATACAAATATTAGAAAAAAAACTGGACTCTAATGCTACTGTGCGGCTGGGGATGCAAGCCACAAAACTTTATACAGTAAAACTTAATTTGAGCTCTACCCAGGTTTTTTTTTTAGTTGTTTAAACCTGAAAACATATTGCTTCTTTGCAAAAAAAAAAATAATAATAATAAAAAAAATAAAAATGTCTTCAATACAAATAAAGGTTTTTCTGGGGGAGAGGAACTAAACTAGCAGAACAGTGAACAAGAGTCCAGGGCTGCCTCTTTCCTTCTCATCCCTCATCCCCTCAGTTGCTCGAGAGGGGCCATGGGCAATTCCTTCTCCATCTTGTTTTCACAGGCCAGTGCTGCTGAGGAAACACAGAGAGGCTTCTTGATAGTTCCTGCCTCTGCCTTAGCTAGCTTTGCAAGTGTTCATTTAAGGAAGAGGGAGGGGAGAAAAAAGCAGAAATGTTTTTCACCTGCCTCCAGTTTCATATTCTGGGATAAATACAGATTTGCAGGAAGGCCCTTTTCCTTTGAACACACCCATGCCGTCCAAGGTGATCAGCTTTGGTTTTCCACCCTGTGTTCACAGGATTCAGAGCATGATAGCCCACCACGGCAGGGCGTGGGGTTTCTCGAAGCAGCTTAATCTGAGGTATGCATGCCTCAATGGAGAAAGCTACAGTCATACATCATGCAATGAATCTCAGAATTTGGAGGGAAGACTCCCAAAGTCAGGGACTAGCTTTCTGCTCAATAGCATCTATGGGATAATCTGTTCTCTTCCTACGTGCTTTAGAGTACGTCCTTTTTTTATTTATTTTTTTTTAAAAAGGAATTTAAGTCGTCCTAGGTGGAACTTGATGGCTTTTAAGTTGATGTGGTATTTTAAATGCATCACTTTTTCTTAAATGCATCAGAAGTGCTTTTGAAAGCATCATCACTTTGGTTCTGTGGTTTAACATAGCTGCCTCCTTTCCTCTAAACCCAAGTTTTAAGGGAAGAGGTGGTGAGAAGAGACGAAGTAAGGTCCATGCTCCCCGTACATTCGTACTTTCACTGCAGCTGGGCTTGACAGAGAGTGCAGTGAAGCAAGAGTGGTGGAGTCCTTTTCCAGTAGCTAGTAAAGCCTATACACAGCATGACTGAAAGCTACCCACATGGCCTCGGTTGAATCATCACTGCTCAGCCGGTGATCATCCAGTGCGTACTACAGGCAGTTACTCTATGTTCCACCCTTCCCTTGTACATGCTCAATGGGCAAAGTCAACATGCCAACTTCCTTCTAAAGTTTATTCTCATCCACAGACGAGAAAATCAGCAAGGTCCAAAGCAATGCAGACTTCAGAGGCTTTTAACTAGGAACAGGCAGAGCTGAATATGCAGTATAGTTACAAAATAAATCTCTACAAGACAAAGTAAAAGGTTACCATTTGGAAACTCAAAAACATCGTTTTGCCATTAAGAGCATAGTAGTAGCTTTGGGTCTGGGACCAAAGTCGAACAGAAGAGAAGTGGAAAAGTCCAGAGGCCATTAACACGTGGTCGGCATGCTGCACTCGCCAAGTCTCCAACACCATGACATTAATGCTGTCCGCAGTACCATTGATGGGCTTTGCACTGTTTCATGACGAAAATAAACCTGAATTGGAGTTACCGAGGTAGTTGGCTAGAAACTGAGATTTCCCCGCCTGGCATTTTCTTGAAGGCCATACATTCCCCCCTCCCCACCCCACACCTACGCAATTCCATGTGTCCAGGTGATGGGCTTCAGCCACCCTGCAGGCCCCTGGCACCGACTCCAGAGACAAAGCCTTCTTTAAACAAGGGAACGCACAGCCCTTTTAGTCTTCAAAAACACCAAGTTATTGCACTTCAAAAATACAACAGATTTGTGGTTCAAGCCCTCCCCATGGCTTCTGCTCAACTAAAATGATCCACTACGCACAATTTCTACATTATCTTCAGATTAGATTAAAAGGATTCAAAACGTGTCTCTTTACATGAGGTGCAGAGCTGCTGGAGCTCCTAACTAGAACAGTGCGATTCAAACCTTAAGTCTCTTTCCTTTCATTCCTCCCCCCTACCCCTAAAAAAAAAAAAAAAAAAAAAAAAAAAATCCCTCTAACCTTGCTGGGTTATATAAACCTTCCCCCCACCCAGATCCTCCTTCCCCCACCCTAACCCACCCATTCATATGTCCAGCAAAGCTTTAGATAATCAGGAATGGTTATTTAACAAGACAATAAAAATGCACACAGCTTTGGAGATGCACTGGAGTTCGCCGTCGTGCAGGTTCTCAAAGGAACTCCGGCGATTCACACTGTGATGCTGAATGGCAGCCGAGATCAGTTAGCTCTAGATCCTGGTTGCCTGGCTTAAGACACTTTCCTTTCTTCAGACTCCGGTTCAGGTTGAGCCGGCAGAACTCGGGTCAGGCTGTTTAGTGGGTCAGTTTTCCAACCAAGAAGCAGCTCAGTGGTTTTATTTTTTGTTTTAATGGTTAATTTGGAATAGGAAAGTCAAAAGGAGACTGGGAGGGAAGGAAGTGAGGTGAAGGAGAAGATCTTTCCCCTCCAGTTTAATAAGCACCAGAGTATTCAAGTCTGTCCATTCTGAGATTTAGAGCTACCTCTGCAGTCAGCAGGCAGAAACTAAACCTTTCTCGTAAGAGCAGCGTCGTTTCGGTTGGGGTCCATCATCGTCATCGTCGTCGTCTTCGTCGTCGTCCTCCTCCTCTGACGATGATGAACTGTCCAGTGTTAAATCCACAACGTCGGCGGTGACCTTGCCATTCTCGCCATTACCGTTGGGAGTGGGCAACAGCCCGTTCACATCTGAAGAACCTGGGAAGAAAGAGGTGTGATTAAAACATTTACAAAGCTTTACGGGCCACGCACAGTTCACCATCACCATTCACTTCCCAACTAAGATCCTTCATCAGCTATTTCATCACCCCCCCCACCCCCCATGCCAGCACTGCTGCCAATCTCAAAAGGATGGAGCCCCCTTGTAGATCTGAATAGTATTAGAGAAAGGACAGATAAAACATTCCTTCTAGGGAGGCTGCGTACAGAAATCCATCTACCTCAAATACCAATGGAGCAAGTGAATACTTCCTGAGATCCCCAATTCTGGAAGGCTCATACAACCTGGAAGGAAGATGGTTATCTACCTGTACTGTAATGGTCGCTCTTTGAGATGTGGGTACAGATCTGTATTCCGCTCAGGTGTGCGTGAACCCAGTGCACTGAAGCTGAAGAATTTTGCTTAGCAGTCCCCTTCAGGACAATGCTCATACCTTCCGTCCTCCAAAGCCTCTCTCTGCGGCAACATAGGGGCAGTGCTGCCCAAACACCCTCAATTCCTTCACACCAGAATCGAAGATCACTGCCAAGCGAACCCTCCACGACCAACAGGAGAGACTACAGGACTGAAACAGGCAAGACGGAGGATGGGTTGCAGAACACGTCTGCACCCACATTTCCAAGAACATTTACAGTACAGTTAAGTAGCCATCTTTTCTTTGAGTGGTTGCAGACATATATTCCACTCCAATGACTCAAGCGGTACTGGCAGGAAGCAAGGCTTGGAGTCTAATTAAACAAGGATTACTGTCTTTGAAGAACTGCGTATGTGGAAGTCCTGCCATTAGGGCCTGCAGTTCGCTGACTCTTCTTGTGGATGTTATAGCAATAAGAAAGGCTGTCTTTTTGGAAAGCAAAGGAGGGACAAAGAGCAAGGTGATAGTGGCTCAAATGGAGGACCCATTTGGGCCGCCATTTCTTTCACTGATGGAAACAGATGGATAATACTCTTCAGAAATCTCACCTTCACAAAAGTCTTAAAGAACTGACTTCCCCTGGACTGGAGAATGGAATGCAGAGATCACTGCCAAGCGAACACTCCACAGCCAACAGGAGAGACTGGAGGACTTCAGAAGTATCCACAAGCATTCTGAACATGAGTGAAGATCAGCTGAATCCCCCTCGATGTTGACCAAAATGAAAAAAAAAACAACCCCGCTTTCACTTGGCTAAATGGGTGGTCCCAGTAGATGGTTTTGTACTATTAAGTGGGACCTTCCAAACTGCTTCCAAATATTGCCCTTCCTCTTCACCTAATTATGCATGCTGTGAAGTGTAGCATGATCAGCGCAGGATATGTGAGTTGGCCATGGCTTTGAGTCTGTAGGTCAGGAAAGAAATGGAGAGATCTGGGAAGTGGATCAGACAGACTGAGAAGGTTAGAGATTCAACATTATCCTGAGCAAGCGGACACAAAGATCATTCCAAATTGATGCAAATTCAATTTGAGGATAACCTAAGAAACAGAGGCATTGGGGGGAAAAGGCATACATCAGGGTTGATCCCCAATTCAGATGGAAGGCATTGATTAAAGATTCTGGACTGAGTCCTATTCAAGAACAAGACGGACGGCACTCTTGTTCTTCTCTGTTGCAGATAGACTGACTGAGGGGATGCCCCATTCCCTGAGGATGGATCTCAACACGCTGCTTTTTAGAGACCACCTATGGTTTTCGGAGAAAGCCCTGCTGGATGGTTGGCCAATTGATTTTATGAAGTCAGTAAGCATGGGGCTGTAAATATGACGTCCTCTTTGATGAAAGAGTGCCAGAACTCTATCCTTCCTTGCAAAGCTCATTGGAGTGGGCTCCTTCCCACTTGTTCAGATAGACCATTGTGGTTGTACTGTTGGTCCGCATGCGCCTCTGATATAATCCCAAAAGGCGTGGCAAGCATCGCTGTACCTGCCTTGAAGCTCCAGTACATTGACAGAAAAGATCCTTCAAAGCTTCATGTTTAGGTATGTGAAGATGAACTCCCCCCTCCTTTGGAGATGAGCCACTACAGCCATCATGCATTCAGTAAAGACGCATGGGACCGATGACAGGCCAAAGGGGAGCCCAGTGTATTGATACTGTTGACCAATGACTAAGAAACTTCCAGTGGTCTGGGAAAGTCACCACAGGGAAACAGGCATCATAAAGATCAACAGCAGCAAACCAGTCGTCATGATCCCCAACGTAGGGGTGGACAGCAGCCAGGGTAACCACTTGGAATCTTAAGCATTTGATGTAATTATTGAGAACATGGAGATTGAGAATAGGTCTCGCCCCTCTCTTGGACATGGGGATCAGAAGGAACCCGGAGTAGAATTCCTTTTCCTGGTGAAGAGGGACCGTCTTTTCTATTGGCTCCCGAGCACAGAGTTTGATTTGCTGCAGCAGTGACTCGTGAAGGGGGACCCTGAAAAGGGATGGGGTAGAGGAGAGGAATAGGGAAATGGATGGAAGTTGGATCGCATAACCGTACCCATCTACCCATAGTTATTGCTTCCCACACTGCAGAAATAAGAAGCACCCTGTCCTTGAAGTGAGGAGATGTAGTTGCGAAGTTCACAACTGGTAAACTGCTTTCGATGTGCAAGCCAAAGATGCTGCCTGCCCAAAGATGGAGGATGACACTGGGCTGGTTGATTAAAATAAAAAGTGAGAGGTCTCCTCTGTGACTTATGCCTCTTTCTGAAGAAGTCTTGCGGTCTAACAAGGTAAAATAACAGCTAGAAATATCACTACAGACAATATTGCTGGACTATTTCGCCCCCCCACCCCCCACCCCAAGTGACTCTGGGCTTGGGTATAAAACTCTCAATGACTGCAAAGTAGCACAGGGTACTTCAAAAGAATGCAATGAGTCCAGTTTTCTTAGCAAAAATTGACCATCAAAAGGCAAGTCCTCTCTACTCTTTTGGACCTCATGAGCTACGTCACAGTTCTAAAATCTTTGGCCTGCTCATTGTTACAAATGAGGCCATATATCTGGACGAAGCATTTGCCACATCCAAGCTCTAGTATCACTTAATTTTACAGAGCTGAGAGCCACTCCCATAGGAGCTGAGGACTGAAGGATAACCAGTGACGTCTGGGTCTTCTGAAGAAACTCAGCTTGAATAGCCAAGGTTGATGCCATTCATCTGAGGAGATTTTGGGAGGATTTTAACTCCTCGGGCATCAGAGATGAAGAATTCAACACTGCAGCATCATCTGGTGACAAGGAAGAAGAAGGAAGCAGAATCAGCAGAGTCTCCTGTGGAAATGCAACTAGAACACGGGTTCAAGATACACCAATTAAGAGGAAGCCTCTGCAGTCTATGGTTGTAGCACAAGTGGCTCGGAAAGGGAGAGCACTGAGGGAATGGGAGATCTCGTCCTGAACCGAGTGGAAGCCACTGTGAATAGGAGTACAGCAACATTAGCAGCCAGTAGAAGCTAGACCAGATGCCTTCATCCCTGTTGCAGAGGTAGTGCCGATCCCAATTCCAAGGGCAATCCCCCAGACCTCAGAGTGGTACCGTGAAGGCAAAGGAGATGGAAACGTCTGATCCTGAAGGCTCTTCCAAGTAGTCTGCCTGTAATGGAGGAGCCACTCCAGATGAAGCCAATAAATGACCTGTGTCATCTGCAGTCCAACATCGTGGTCTCACCATCATTACCAAGAAGGGTACACAAGACGGCACTGTTAATACTAACAAAGGCGTCCCACACAGTACTGAAGCAGGCACTGGTACCAAAGCCACATGGAGTCAGACTGCTGCAATCATTGTTGGTACCAGAGAAAGACTCTGCACTGGCAAACCAGAGCAGGAAGCCAATCGCAATTTTGCCGCCTTCTCCGTAGGAGGTGCTGCAGACGATGGAGCCAACAACAGTCTGCAACCAGGCTGGCTGGTGCCAAGGATGCAGGATACTCAGCCAGCACATTAAAATGCTTCTGGACAACAGAAAATCCACAGCTGCCGAATACACTGCTGGCATGGAAGCCATCAGTTCTGACACCACTGTTAGTACTGGACTCAATGGATACCCCACAGGGGGTACTGGAGTTGACTGTACAGTCTCAAACTGCTTTCACATTGGTACTGCAGGGTGGGTTGACAGTCCACCTGCAACCCACAAATCGAAAGTCACGTGCCAGTCTACACTCTTCTTAGAAAAGGAGACAGAACCCCTCCAAGCTCTGTCATGAAGCCAGTCCATTCTGTGAGATCCCGTCCTCAGATTATTGAAGGAAGAAGAATCTTTGTTTATCCTAGGCAAGGAATCCAAGTGTGATTGTATGGTCCCAGCCTGTACCATTTCAGGAGCTCTCTGCGGGGCCAGATGATCTGTGGCAGAACTCTTATCCTGCTCTATTAAGGTGTTGCTTTAAGTTCAAGGCATTAACCACTTGCATTTTCTTCTTGAACTTACAGCTAGAGCATGTGCTTAAAAGCTCTTCTCCAAGGCACAGTAAACATCAGTGGGGGGTCACCAGTAGGGATAGCTACTCCACACAGTGGACAATACTTAAAACGCAGGGAAGGTACCACATCTGGCTAAAAACTAACGCCATTGAACTATACTCTAAGCCAATACTAAACCACAGGGAAAAAAACAAGGAACACTGATGGAGAACATGAGGCAAGATGTCACACAATGCTTCAACTTATGCCACGGCTGGGTGAGAAAGACCTGAGGTGGGGGGTGGGCGGGGGGTCAGGATGCTGCTTCCTTTATATAGCCATGGGAGAGACAACAATGACTACAGGGCATGTGCCACCCCAATGGGTACTGCCAAGCAAAAGTTCTTTGGCTTCAGTGCATTAGGCAAGTGCATACCTGAATCGAACACATCTGCAACCACTCAAAGAATTAATGTTTGCTTGGTAACTATTCAACTTCAGTGAAAGATGTTACAGAACTACACAGACTGCTTTGTTGGTAAAAACCACCACCAATGAAAGGTCTGACCTTCTACTGTCCGTAAGTGGACAGAGAAAACTTTCAGTTATTCTAGAAGTGTAGCTATAAAACACAACACATTAGTTCCATGCCACTTGGAAGGTATAATCCAGCTTCGCTAAACAACTGATTGGAACTCCATAACTAAACCACTAAGGACCAAAACTCCATTTGAAAGGTTTGATGACCCCATCCAGAATGATCCCCTTCTGACTGAGCAGTTACTAACCTCTCTGATATGGCATACTCCTTTGCGTGGAAAGATAGGGGAACCTATTCATTGACTGAGTTTTCTGAGCAGAGCTCACGAGGTGTTCTACCACTCTTCAACACTAATCAAGCTTCCCGATTGGTATCAAGAAATGATTTGAGCAAGTCCTCTGCAGTTCATCTTTCAGTACATTTAAAGTCGTTGGCCCCACTCGCTACACACCCACCTAGCACCAATATTGGACACTGAGGGCTGCAGCTCCTTTCTTTCTCAGCTTTGATTGGACACCACGAGCCATCCACCAGGTATTCTATTTCATCGGCATCCTCACATTCCGTCAATATTTTTGACAGGAGCCTGGAGAGAAAAAGAAGATGCCATGTATTAGCTTTGAGGCGATCAGGGGAGTAGCTTTGTTGACAGGATGCTAAGATGGATCCTCACCTTAAATGGCTCTAAAATTTACCCATTTGAACAGAATTTGGCAATAGTGAAAAGCTTCTAACCCGAGTCCTCTTTTTCCACACCACCAGAACTGGCATAGCAAACATCCCCAATCCATCCTGACACGTGCTTAAACCATGAATCAGAGACTACAGATGAGCACAGCCTCCATATTTAATTGACTCCTTGGTCTCTGATGAGGCTGCCAATGGGGTGGGAGGAGACAACTATTGCTACTTGTGACAAGTTACGGTTTTGTGGTGAAGGCGTTCCACTAGGGAGTGGGCTGAGATAACAGCTCAGTTAAGACCAGATTTGAACAAGGTGCAGAAGACTCAGCTCCTCATCTAGCCCATTAGATCCCAAAGGCTGGTATTTTAATTACATCCAAACACATTCCCACCTCCACTGCCAAGTGTCTATTGGTCTAACTTCTCAAGTCCCTTGTGCTGCTGCCCAGGCAGTAGTCTCACGATGCCACATCAGTAGCTCACTGCGTGACTTGGGCGCACACATTTGGTTTATTACATTATGGAAGGGCAGAATTGTCTACCAGATTAAGAAAGTCAGTTAAGAAGTGTTATCCTCCCCTTTTCTTGCTCTTTATCAGCTCAGATGCTGGACTTCCCAAACTAGCGCTGAAATCTCTGGGGAAAGTATAATGCATGCAGTGTTGTCCCACTAGAGGCTGCATCAGAAAAAGCTTCCATGCCCAGCACACAGCATGTTGAAAATATACAAATTATGGCACAGACCTGAACAGCCACCTTGCCCATCTCTAATCATAATGAGATTGGCCTCAAACGTCACAGACTACTGTTCTGGTACATAGTGCTTTAGAGGTTCAGGGTGTCCAGATAGCAAGTATGGAAGACATTGGGACAGATGGTAGGGGTGAGAGTAACAGGTGCCTAGATAAGGCAAAGTCCCACATATTGGGACTGTCCCTATTTAAAAGAGAAAAAGTCAGGACATCTGGTCATCCTACAGAGGTTGGGCATTTGCTTTACTATTGTTGAAGTGTTTCCCATTACTGGCCTCATGAGGGTAAGGATTTAATAGTTATTAGAACAAGCCATCTAGAATTTTGATTGTAGAAAGCATCACTCACATCTAGGCCGTGGAGTTTTTTCTTTAATCAGCACCAGGGTGAACCAACACTTGATTTGTAAAAGGCCATTCATGAAGCTTCCTTGAAAGGAGATACCATTCTGGGCACTGCTATGTCCTGATTGAGCAGGATTTGCTATTTGATTCAGGACAGGATGAGGACAGTTCTATTCTCCTAGCCTAGCAAAATAGATACTAGAGACAGAACTTTAGTATGTAACTCAGGTTCTGGGAGGCCTACAAGAGTTTCCTCTAATAGCTTGGTCTTTGGTAGCTTTTTCAGCTCTTTACTGGGTAAATGGTGTCCCTTTGCTTGATGAAACAGACAACATCCAAATGAGACTCCAACATGGACTGCTTCACCTTACTCCTCAAGACTAACTATTATTACAATTTGATGCAAACGTCTAATCACTTGGTCTGCCTCCAGAAAGACCATATTCGTCACAGGTGTAGACTGGATGGAGTCCATCATCTCTACAACAGTGTTTTCTGCTCTAAAAAAGGCAAAGGTGAAGCTTTGCTGCTTTGCCAGCAGCACCCGTCAAACACCTTTTCTGTCAGAGTTTAGTCCTCTACAGTCAGGCTATAAATCAGAAGGGAAATGGATATTCCTGATGTATTGGTAGGCTTGGCAGATTTTTTTTTTTTTTTTTAAATATAATTTTGATAGATATCAATGTCTATTTAAGCCTTCTTGTCTACTTCTATCTCTTTACATTTTCATGGTTGCTGGAAATCAGGTGGGGTCAAAATTATTTAATGACAGTAGACTGACATTCAAAAGTTAGAGTTTTATAACTGTTAACATACAAATTGTCAACACGTCAAAATATACCAAGTAAATATCCTTAAAATCAAATTCTGATAATTTCTCAAATCAGCATTTTTCTTACTAACCCTATCTATAAATTTCAATGTTTAATGTTTACCAACAAAATTCTAAATCTTCCAAGCCTATGTGTTGGTTCCAGGGCAAAGTGAACAGGTAATCTATGCTGTGATTGCTGCAGACTATCAGTAACTAAGAATCTCAACTAGATTCTCCGAATACTATGGTAAGTTCCCATGAGCTCACTCATCCACTCCCTAGAGAATTCACCTGAGCTCTTGTGATTGAATCCGCCAGTATATTTGAGGGAATCCTCATTAGGAAGTCAACCACTGAGAGATCAGAGGTGGAGTTTGTTTTCCAGAACCCAAGAGCTCAGCATCTTGTTTAGCCCGTGCACCTTATTGCCGTCTCAATTGGTAGTTGTCAGCAATCTCTGCATGGAAGCTTAGTAAATGGGAAATGGCTGGGCAGTCTGACTCAGTCCTGCTGCCTTGTTCACACAGGAAACAATGGCGTTCACCACTTTGTCCCTTACTTCACTCTTGAGAGAGCAGGCAGTCGGTTCGTGGAACTCTCCTTTAAAGTGGCCACGTTCTTTAGAGCTGCTGGGGATCCCAGTCAGGTTTGTAAGTTGTTTAGGGGAGCATCTGTCACCAGGACCACTGATTTCAGTGGTGTTTGTAGAGGAGTTTTGTTGTCTTCACGTGGAGAACCTGGACATCTCAAGGACAAGAGGCAGACATTCCTTGGATAGGAATATCCTCTTGATAAGACTCAGTTCCATAGCTCTTTGTTTCTTTGTATGACTCTCCTACATCAATGCATCAAATCTTGTTCTGAGATGCATGGTGGAACCATATCATCTACAAAGTGCTGATCCCCTATCAAGCATTAATCAGTTGACATTAAGCAGCTGACATTCTTAAATGTCTTCAAGGCTGAGTTAAGGATTTTGCTTGGACTCAGACTGTTGCCCACGTACGGATAGACTGTGAGGTTCCCTCCCTTGCTGGCTGATGTATAAGCCGCCACTATGTTTGAGACCATCTATGGATCCCAACACTGAATATGGCATCTATATATGTCCCCTCACAGACTAGTTGTTCTCTCTCCAAATTTTTTCAAGGGGCTAGAAGCCCCCTAGGGTTCACAGTCCAAAAGATGGACTTTTAGGGTCACCACCCTAATGTTTGGGGCCCCACAAGAACACACTGGGCAGCACCCTTCTGTCCTCTTGGACACAATAAGAGAGAACAAAGGTACTCCAGATGTGTTGAGCAACACTATCACCACAAAGGACTGAAAGGGGAGGATGGTTTGGGACTGACCAGTTTAAGGCCCTATCCTACAAATTTGTGGCTTCAGACCCTTGCCCCAGCTTGAAGCTGAAAGACAGTGCAGGCCTCTTGCGTCCCAATGCTGACCTTAATGATCTCTTGTACTTTGCTCTCTGGTCTGCCTCCTTCCCACGCTGTTTTTACAAAATGACCCAAACTCAATTGGCTGGATCAGAACCCACTAACTAGAGACAGTTTTTTGGCATCCTCCTGGCCCCCTTATGAACAGTATGGTAGGCACAGGAATAGAGATTGGTGAGTGCTGACAGCCCTCGTAATGCTGTTAGAGGCACAATACACAGGTTCTTCTATCTGAATGTCTGTCGCTTAATTACTTTTGCTTGAAAAGCTCCTCTCAAAATGCAGCACAAACAACTGTGATGCTACAGCAACAATGATTCAATTCTTAACAGCCTGACGTTCTCTGAAGTAAGGTTATTGGAGGCAGATACTACTAGGAACACGGACCAGCAAGCGCCTTTCATTCACAGAACATTACGAAACCACCTATTGTACTGTCTTCATCTACTGCCAGGGAGGAGCTATCCCCACGTGATTAGACAAGAGGCTGAATGATGCCAGACTACAACCCTAATGATGAACCCAGACCAAAAAGAGTAATAATAAAACCATTTCAAGAATGTGTTATTAAAAACAATGGCTAAAAAGCCAGGAAAACTCAGAATTAAGCTTAAAAGAACCCCCAACCTTTGAGAATATGCATAAATAAGCTGCCCAGAATACCCTAAATATGCCCCCTCAGAGATCCCAACCCTCTGTCTTGTTCCTTTTATAAGAACTCAAAATAGAAAACCGCCAGCAAAGCTTTAAGGAGTTTGCAGCCAAGAGATACAGACACTATTTGCACAGTTTGCAGGTGCAGTATCAAAAATGTACCCTCAGAGCACTAGTTTATAACTGCATTCATACCTCCATCTTAGATGTGCTAGCTCTGCATCTAATGACACCTGGATTAATGGTTGGCACATAGAATCATCTGACCCAAACTTATGACGTGCTGAGAACTGCTTGTGAGGTACTGAGCACCTTCAGCATCTTGCAGGATCAGGCCCTTAACGAAGGTGTGGGAGAAGAGTGCATGCCGAAGGCAGCCTGTCTTGTCAGGAGTGTGTAAAGCAGTTTTACTCTAGGGAGTGTAAATGACAATCAACAATCACTGCATGGAAAAGAGAAAATGCCTCCTAGCTTTTGTGGTCACCAAGATGAAAAATGAGTAAGGTTGTATGACTTTTGGAGCGAGCTGATGAGGAACTACAGAATCAAGACGCTAAGACTAATGACCACGTCTCACGCAAACCCACAACCACCAGTACCTGGGAGGTTAGTATATTATATGCCCATGAAGCAATTTATATTTTAAATTTAAAAATAATTTTGAAATGGAGGTGGATCAGCTATAAGGTCTTAAAAATCAGAGCATTAGCCCAATGTGGAAGAGGGTGGGGAGGAGTATCCAAGGGACAGAAGAAGAAGGAGGAGAGGGTGAACTCACCCATCAATTATTAGCTGATCATAGGGTGCTGGTTTGTCACACACCGGGCACATCCACGTGGGCTTCTTCTCATTCATCTGTAGGTAGAAGACTGCATCGAAGCACTGTAGGTGTGCACAGGTCTCAGCCCGGCATGGTACAGATAGACGCATCTTCACCAGCTATAGGACCAAACAGCAGATAGACCCATGACCGATCCCATCACTGTATCACTAGATGCTTTTCCACTCAGAATTAGATACTGGTGCCATGTGCAAATACACAAGAAACTGCTTCTACATGATTTTGGGAAGTGGGGGGTGAAGAAAAGGAAGATCCTGCAAAACTGGTTGCGATAGATGAATAGGGCAGCTACAACTTACCGGGCAGATGAGAGAGACGCGAACCCCCGTAGTAGCAATTTCACTGTCTGGATCCAAACGCAGTTTCTCTTTTACTGTATCAGAAAGACAAGAGAGGACAAAATTAAAGCAGCCCATTTTAAACCTGGAAATAACAGGTAGGATAGGAGGCAAGTTTCTGCAGTTGTCACATGTGGGGAAAATACAACAGCTGATTTAATGGAGGATGCAGTAAATTCTCTGCTACGCAAATGACTCATTTAATCATGGAGAGTAGGGACAAATCGGGGGGGAAGGTTGCTTTACTCCGACATCCTAGCAGCTATGGGTTAAGAATGTGGCATTCAGGCAAGGGCCGCATGTCCTTCGTCAGGACATCCAACTGATCCTAGTCTCATCTGAGCTGGATGAACTAGCTCCACCTGGACTCCAGTGGGATGCAACTCTGGGGCAGACCAACAAACTGGGCCTCCAGCTGCCTTTGTGCATGGTTTTGTGACATCTGGGTGATTAATGTGCAAAGGCTGCTGGAACAAACAAGCTAGACTCACAAGCAAGGCAGGAGGTCTGGCCAAAATGCCGTTTTCTAAGGAGGGAACGGGCATGTCTGGAAGGAATCAAACATTAGGACAGGAAGTCGGGAGAGCTCAATCTCTGCTGAAGACCACTGGTGTAAAAATCTGGTGGGACAGCAGATAGAATCAAGGATGGTGCTCTGGTTGGCAGGGGAGATGTGGCTACAGAGGTCATAGGGAGACAACCATTTCCACCTTTTCAAGGAACATCTTTTTAATCAAAGAGGTTCTGAATGAACATAGGGACAGCATCCTAAACAAATCATTCTATAAACATTACAAAAGCTGCCACCAGCATTGCTGTTCATACAGATTTATTGCATTTCCACCATCTCCTCTCTTTGGGCAAGTGTGCATAATCTTGGCTATTTTGGATCATGACAAAATACAGCTCAATATAGAATCTTGATGCAGTTTTGAAACAAAAATAGCTCTGTGCCGAGATAGTGCTTTGCAACTAAAACAGAAGGGCTTGTGGGTAGTTTAGTGCTGTTTTAGCCAAGCATAAGTCTAATAGAATTTAATTTTTTGCAGAATTTATTTTTCATCCAGTCCCAACAGATCATGGGAAATGAAAACAATACCCTTGGAACTGTTAATTAGCATCAAGATTTTTTTTTAAATGGGTGAGAAAAGTTTGGCGACCAGCTCCACAGACAGACCTCTAACTCAGTAGCTAATTTCAGAAATGCTCTTCCAGCAGCCAAGAGAACCATATGGAGAGAAAGATAAGCCACTCCTGGGATGCAAGTGAAGTTAAACAGCAGCATTAGTGATTAATGAAATACAGAGGTGATCAGAATCCAAAACGATTTGTAGAATGCACTGGGGTGTTAGAAGATTCGTGGAGCTGGCAGATCCAGATGCCCACAGAAAGGAGTCTGTGATGTGATGGTGTTTCTCATTAGCTCACAGGGAACTAAACAAGACAAAAATGATGCCAAGTTTAAGTTCAACCAAAGTAATCCACCTCTGCCAGCCAAATGAAGCCAAGATTCACATTCCTCTGTCTGAAGTTTGAGGTGATGACAAAAATCAAATCCGCAAACAATGAAAGGAAGAAAGCTTGTTTATATATTATCTGCATGATGCTCCCAGACTTTCAGGGGATATATTCTAAGAACTAATTTGGAAAGGAACAGCCATTCTGCTCTGATTATTCACAGTCCTGTTTCAAGAAAAGGAAAAAGTGAGTCAAAGAGGAATGATGGGACCTGGTTTTATTTACAGCACTAAGACAGGAGAAATGGAAGCGCAGTCCACAACTTCTGCTTCAGATATGCTGGATACATAAGCCCAATATGAAATGTCTCCTCACAGCGACCACCAAACACGTAAAGGGAAGCAAAATGGCAACCGGGTATGCTCAACTAGCCATAAGCAATGATGCAGCGAGTTCTGCAGAGGTACAACAATCACATGGGATCGTTGGTTATTTAGGCACAACTGTACCAAATCACAGCCAGAATGTTGAGTTGGAAGCGATCAGCATGTCCGTCTGCACCACAGCTGGGCAGGGATGGGAGCAGGGAAGAAGTACAAAGCTATTTTGAGACTCCCAGACAGCCCAAAGATAGTTGTGCAAATGGATGTTACAGTTTGGAAGAACCATTGCAATGTAATAGTAAGTCTTATCTAGCACTTTTCGTCAGTTGACTTCAAAGCACTTAAAAGGAGGTTAGTGACTTTAGCTTCATTTTATGGATGAGGAAATGGAGGCACAGAGCAGGGACGCAACACGCCCATGGTCACCTGGCAGGCCAGTGGCTGAACCAGGAACAGAATGCAGAGGACTAAATTAGGAATCAAGAGATCTGTCAGCTAGGTCACACTGTGCATCTTAAAGGAAAGTCAAATTCTCTTCTCAATATCATCCGTTATCTGCAGCTAGTGGACAGATGAGGACATGAGGTATCTGAACTTGTGGTTTTCCTATAAATACACAGACTCTTTCAGATTGTGCCCCCTAGACCTGACAAGTGCAATCGGTGATTACTGCAGAATACCACAGCATGATTTTTTTATTGCACTCTTGCACAAAATTAAGTGCCAAGGCCATTCATTATGTCATCATACAATTCAGAAACTCTGACTGACTTTAAGTAAGTTCCTTGGACTATCAGGAACTGACAGTCTGGCCTTGCCGTTGAAAAGTAACTTCCTAGATTTCCAGTAAGGTCCTGCATTCACCCCATATCATGATCTATCTGAATGGCTCAGTTTAGGGCATCTCTGGTATCACCTCTTTTCTGAAGCTCTATTGTTGCATTTGAAAGACGTGCTATGAACTCCTGCTCTCAGCCCCTAGAACTAAGCACAGGTGGAATGGCAGACGACGGTTTCCACACAAAAGAATTGCTCCAGAAATTTCCACTGGAGATCCTGCAGGTGCCCTGGAAGCATTCATAATTATTCAGCTGAAGGCAGGAAACCACCCACATCAGAATGACATTGACCCTCATCACCATTCCCCACAGCATGACCTGGCAATAAATGCTAAACCTTGCAAAATGATGTATGTCATTTATCTGTAGAGCCACAAGAAAAAATGCTGGGAGGGTGGGGGGGGAGAGGGGAAGCCCTATTTCTGCACTGGTCTTAGAAATTTCATAAAGTGGTTAATACCCAGTTTAGCAAAGTCACTCAAATCTCAAATATTTTTTAAAACTTGCACAGAGAGAGTCTATAGAATTTGACAATTGTTTCTGCACAAATTTCTAGTAGCCTGACTTATTAGTCTTTCCAATCCGATGAAGACTGCATGAACTTTAAAAATGCCATGGACTTACCAAGTGCCTTGCAGAGCTCTGGATGTTTGACGCCGATAGTTTTCAACCTCTGCAGCAGTTCTGCTGAGGTCATTTGTCGCACTAAGTATAGGCCCACCGAATAACTCTAAAGAGAAAGGAAAAGGATAGGATGAAAAGGAGCATTCTCCACATACATGCTCATTTATTTCCCAAGTCACCCTGTCATTTACCTTTCCATAATTTCCCCACGTAACCGTGATACGATTGGTTGCTGCAGACACGTACATGAGATGTGTGAGGTTAATGGGACGACAGGGCCTTTTAGGCTCCACTCCAGGTTTGTTGGATGGATAGTAGCCCTAGAGCAAAAACAGACATTTCTCTCTTTATTTTACCAGAGATGCTTCTGTAGATTCACCCCACCCTCCCTTCAGCTACAAGGACATCAGCCTTGCGAAATTCTGTTCAAACACAGAGTAATGTTTTTGGACGAGATTATCAAGTCATAGTAGCGGAAGTTAACAATGTAATTTATAGCAGTTTCACAAGAATACTGTTAATACACTTTACAAAGTCCATTGCACAGTGAGCTTCAAAGTCAAAACAATCTACTTTTTGCAGCTCTGCTTCTGTATTCACCCGATAACAGTTTCCAGAGTAAACCAGAACCATTTAAATTGCACAAGTTGTCCCTATTCTGTAAAGGGACACTTCGTGGCTGGGCTGACTTACCGGCACCGAGCAGTAACTATGATTCACTTTCACCGCAATGTTCGGAGGGTACTGATCCTCCTGAGGGGAACTAGTGTCTGTGTAGCAGATTCTGGAAAGAAATTATGACCTTTAAATGTCTACATCCCATAAGTAATTTGAAAAGATTCTTATCCTAATAAATATTACTGCTTCCAACACAGCTACCAGCAATAAGTATCAGCCAAACAAACCTATGCTTTGTCATCTGGTCAAACCAAGCCCATTACACCCAGGGATTTTTACTGAGGACAAGATACAGGCTTAGTATTCTGCTGTGAAGCCCAATCTGATGCAACCAGCAGTTTCTATTAAAGCAATAACTCAGATGGTCTGCAAAGAAAGAGGGTCAAAGCTGCAGAAAGTCATGTTATAGATACTTGTGCTATCCTTGGGAACAAGGGACTTGCTGGCAGTGATCAGTCACTTTAGAGCTACTGAACACATAGCATTGAAACAGTTACCATGTTGTGCCAGTGATCTCCCTCCCCTAGTTTGCTGCCTCATGGGTTTAATTAATTTCACAGTATTCAGACTTACCTTAGCACAACCTGAACAGATTTCACACCAGCTTGCAACTCCCTAGTTAAATAAAATAAAAGCAGACATTCATGTACCAAAAATTCAGTTTTCTTCTTTATCCAATTAACAAATAGCTTAAGATGATTACAACTGAATTTAAACAAACAAATCACTTTTTATGTTTACACCATTTACTTCTAAGATTTCACTTATTTTGGAAAAATTGTAACTAAATGAATTGCTCCTTTTTCCAGATCTCATGCATTAGCCCAGCATTGTGGTGTTTGGGTTTCCAAAACTGCAGAGAAATGTTTAAAGAGAAATATGTCTTCATCAAAATATGAAACAATCATGGAAACATTTCCAGGCAGATGAGATTTTGAAAAACATTTCCACTCTTTCACTAGGTTTAGGCTGACAATGTCCCTACAATATACTCTTCGTTCAATTAGTAAACGGAAACTGCTCCTTCAACCCCAGGAATCTGAGCATTAGGGTACCAACAGAATGACAGTCAATATTATTAGCTTTAAAATTATGCTTTATCAAAACAGGATATTAACTGGTTTTGGACAGACACCAGAGGAACTAACTTCTGCCCAGGCAATGGATGGAATGGAAGTCCTAGATTAAACCCAGAACTTACCCTTGATTTGACAGTGAAAGCATTTCACATTCTAGTCTGACTTTTAAGATAATTGTTTAAAGCTTTCAGGAGATTCAGTTCAGTCTGTGACTTACAGGCAAGCGAGTTACTGTGACAACTTTAAAGAGTTCATCAGCAGGGACCATACTTAGATTCTAGGTGCTGGTGTCAGAGAAGGCAGGGCCTACATTGAACACTGCATTTGAGGTGCTCACTGGCCCCCCGAAAAGGAGGGCAGGCTAAATTCTAATCGGACTATAGGTGACCAAATATCCCCTCACCGATCCAAATATTCCCGTCTTTTCCTTTCTCCACATTCAAGGTACAGAATAAATAATCTTTTGTTACATCATCCCAAAACATCTTCTTAAGTCATGGTATATTGTCTCCTCTCTGCTAGTCTTTGAGCGGCATTTCCTTGCCCACTCATACTACTTGAGCACTTTACTGAAAAAATAACTAATCAAGAAGGAAGACTCCCTGATTTTGTGGAGTTATTACAGTTAGTGGTGTTTACGGTGGGAAAGTTGTGACAGAGTTCTACCTTTTGTTCAGAAGTCCAAAAGGTTATCATTCTCATCTCTCCTGGCTGCAAATTGCAGTCACAGACCAACTGCTGAGTAAGCTTTACCTCTCCCCAGAGGCAGCTTTTGGGGTAGGCGAAAGAGGCACACAGCTAGGTCCCCAAGCAATAAGGGGCCCCGTTGCCTGCTTCGCCTACCCCAAAAGCCACATCTGCCTTGGCCAGCAGGAGGAGGAGAACCTGGCCCTGGGGCCAGGAGTCAGGGCCGGGGCCAACAGTGTGGAGCTGGGGCTGCAGAGGGGGGCCATGGGTCCCTATAGGGGGCCCCGCAATGGGCCTTCACCTAGGGCTCCTGATTGCCTAAGGCCGCTTCTGCCTCCCACACTCACTTCTGGGGTGGAAAGTTATGTCACTGAAGAAAAACGTAGTTGTCATGAGAAGTCCTAGTGACAAAGGGCAAGATATTTGCTCAGGTAGCTATTATAAGGCATTAAGTGTATATAGTTTTCAATCTGTGATTCAAAAAGGATTCTGCAAGCAGATTCACAATGTCGGCTTAAAAGAGAAGTTTCAAGACCTCAGTAATTGCATGCTGTTTGTCCTACTTACATTTATTATTTCTAGCTGGGATTTATCACATTAACCAGAAGGAATGCTTTCAGAGATTAAGACATGGGCCTCATGTTGGGAAAAGCCTGTCTGCTGGTATCCTCAGTGTTAGCAAGCAGAGACCCAAAATGGAGGGAAGACTGTCAGGGAAGCGATGAATTTAACAATGGTTTAAAGATACACAGCACAGAGTACCTGGAATTTCTGATCAGCTCCACTTGTCTTGGTGTCAGCGCAAAAATGCATGGACTCTCCTGAAGCTTCTCGTTATTCTGTGGGACTGAAGACAGGGAGAAGAAAAAGAAGAGCCTTTACACTCCAACGTATAGCCAACTGGAACTCAGACTGACAGTGTTTCAGTCCTAATTTCACCTCCTGTTTAGCAATATACCCAGTTTGTTTAGAGCTATATTTGTTTCTTCAAGCAGGCATTGGAGAAGAGTCTGCTGGGCTTGGAGGTTGCTCTATCAAGTTGAAGAGCTGCACAAACAATCCAAAAAGGGCACTTGGTCACAGCAGGATAATGAAAGGAAAGACTGATGTGACTAATGTCTTTGCACCATTGATCGAAATGCACTGTTCATTCCTTGCCCACCCGTTTTGTTAGGAGGGCAAGTACCATGTTATGGAATTTGTCCCACCCATTTTCTCACGTTGTCTTTCAATTACCCAATCAGGCAACAGGTGCCGACTTTATATTGAGAGCACATTAGGACTTGTATCACAGTATTAAGATTAGAATTTGGGGGAAATGGAATGACATATCAATGCATAACATAAAAGCATTTCTAGACGAGACCATTCGATTGGCTGTGGAAAAAGAAAAAAGTAATTCAGCATTAAGTGATAAGAGGGCAGCAAAACACAGGTCCCAAAGGGGAGAGGCAAGAGGTGTCAATAAATGCATTACGCTAATGGCACAGTTTTAGGTATGGTAACATAATGATCTGTAGACAGATAAGGAGATACTGTTGGCTAAAAGCCAGGATGGAGAAAAACTGGATTTAAAAAAAAGGCAGTTTACTTTAAATAAAAAATCCAAATTAAATATATTTTTCTTTCTAAAAACATTCTTATTGAAATTAGCAATTATGTTAAGGCCTAACCGTTCTCTCATTTATTAAAAGAATTGACACTGAATAACATTCAAGCAGTACATGTTTGCTACTCATGTTTTAAAGGCAGGCAAATCATCGCATGGCTGGAAGTCGGAGTTTAAGGCCAGAAGGGACACTAGATCATCCGACCTCCTGTATATTATGCACCATACCATTGGGGGGATGAAGGAGGGGGAAATATTGCTTCTTATTCCCAGTTGCTGACCACCTTAGAGCCACCAGATCTCTTTGGCTATGCATTCAGTGCTAACCAACAGGAGATTTTTCTGCAGATGGAGAAAGAATATTTTCTTCATTTCTGTTTATTAGATCACTTCAGTTCAAAGACCAGTTCATTCAAATGTGAAAAACTGACAGGGAGTGGGGGGGCAAAAAAGTCAGGAAAATTTGTTTACTTAAAAACTAGATGGGAGAGGATGAGAGCTACTGGTTCTAAAATCTTAAAGGACTTGGTGACCAAAGACAATCAGTTCAATTCACCGACTGCAAATACTACTTCCTTTGTTTAGTAAATCAGTTTAATATAAAATGTATTTTGATAATTTTTCTTATACCTCCAGCACATTTAAGGTAGTTTTATTTAACCAAATCAAAACAATTTTTAAATGCCACTCTGGGTACCTATTTAGTTGAATTCTTATTTCTGTGCAAATGTCACTGGACACACAAAGCACGAGTCTAATAAAAAGTTATTACATTGGAAAATAGTGAATGACAGTCAAAATTACAAATCTGAGTAAATGTATTAAAAAAGATAGACAATTGCTTAAGTGTATCTAGGGTATCCTCCTGGTTGATCAAAACCCAATTATACCCGTGATAAATTAACCACTTACAATATTAACTAAAAAAGTACAAATACAAAACAATTCAAATCAGTTATTCAAAATCAAGGTTTCCTACTGGCTGATTTAAAAATCAAAACCACTCCACCCTATAAGAATTCCACTCTTTCCCCTCCCAATAGCAATGCCTGTATCCTGATTGAGGGTATAAACCTCGGGAGCAGCACTGAAGCCACGGCCCTAGCAGGCTCTTCAAGTATCCCCTCATCGCTGCAGGGTCCTGTTTGCAGGTGATGTTATGATTACTCTTCAACAAAGCATCTCCCAGCAGCACCATATCTAGCACACCAGCTACCTCAAAATACCAAGAAGCCTTCTTCTACAACATAGCAAATGGCTGCTGGCGAGCACCGTGGGTGAGCTGTCACTCCAAGATGACCTCTTCCCTTCTGACTCAAGTCCTGCCAGAGGCTGGGGAAGAACGCAGTTATGACAATGGGGCTGCACAGCAACGTTTTTTCCATACTACCAGCCACAGCCAGAAGCAGCAGCAGCCCTAGTAAATATGACTGTGCAAGGAGCAGCACAAGAAAAGCAATAGCAGACAAAGCAAAGAACACAGATTCTGTCCGTAGCTGGGGGGCCATCATGGAAAGAGGAAAGGAAACAGAATTAAGAGAGACTTGAGCCACATGGGTCCCCTTGATCTTTCTTTATTCCTCTTCTTGAAGGGCAACTCTCTCATCTTTCCTGGCAGATAGATAGGTTCCTTTCACTCAGAGCCAGTCAAAACTTCTACTAGGTGTGCAAAAAGAGGCTAATAGATATTGATGCGAGTGAAAGACGCATAGATCATCCAGGTCCAAAAGCAGCTATGAAAAAACATACTGGTCAGACCAGTGCTCCAGTGTTCTTCCACCAACATAGGCCAGCACCAGGCCCTTCAGAGGGGGAGAGAACTGCTCAGTATGTTGTTGTAGGATAACGTCCCCAGGCAGATATTCTACCTGATCTCCGTGAGAGGTTGGTTTATAACCTAAAGCAAGAGACTCTGTTGTTCCTTTCCAAACCCTTTCTCTAAGCATTAAATAACTCAAAAGATTGTGTCTTCGCAAAATGACTAAGTACATCCTTGTCCAACAGCACAACCCCCCCCTCCAAAAAATAAAACCAAAAACCCAACCCTCACGTACACACTATTCGATACGTACAGTCAGGCACTGTTAATCAAAAGCAAGTTTCAGCCAAAACCCTTTTCTGAAAGTGAGCTGCCACCAATGCATGAGTAACAGGTTCTCTGATCTGTGTGGCTTTCGTGACTGTTCCTGGGATGAATTTCAGTCAACCCCAGGATAGCAAGATATAAAGAAGTCAATTAATTATGAAGTTGGAGCTAGATCGGCCATTCTCAGACTATAAGATAAGACATATAACCTCTAACACTCAGAAGTACTTGGCAAAGGCCTTTAGGATTTTAGTTCAGTATAATAATGGATTTCTGTCTGAGAAACCAACCTCCAAGTCAGTTTGAGAATTGCAGAGCATGATCGCTTAAAGCTCTGATGTCAGTAGGACCTTTAGTTTTATGGTTTCCCCACATCAAGCTGGATGTTATATGCAGTACATCTTATTTAATAGCCTGGAGAATACAACCTAGAGCCACCACCTCTCTTCCTGTGACACATTGCCATTGTTGTCAGTGGAGGCAATACTTGATTCTCCCCCTTGATATCCCAGAGAAGGAGCTGTTGGCATAGGATTCTCTTAAGGGAGCTCTGGTGTGTCCTACCTACAGTTCAAAGCAGCTCAGTTCTAATGACTTACGGAGTATGGTGTAAGGTCTGTTCATTTCCCTGCCCTTTGACAAATACATCTTGGCTAATGTGAGGGGATGGTAGGGGTGTTCATATGGGCACTTGGACAAAAGGAGGTGAGAGCCCACTGTTTTGTTTCTAACATTTTAAATAACTGGCAGGGTGCTCAGTCTAACTCAAAAGTGAATAAATCCTTACTCCAACGGAGAGCCAATCCATGGAGAGAGATGAAAATATGCTCTGGGGAGGACTTCTCCGAGGACGTTCAATGCAGGGATGTGACTTTTGCAATCAAGACAATGCAGTTGCCTCAGCCACCATGGGTATGTCTACACTGCAGTTAGACACCTGCAGCTGGCCTGTGCCAGCTGACTCAGGCTCACAGAGCTCCAGCTAAGGGACTGTTTTAATTGTGGTGTAGATGCCCAAGCTCTGGAACCGGCTCCCCATTGCAGGGTCCTAGAGCCTGGGCTCCAGCCTGAGCCCAAACATCTACAGTGCAATTAAAACAGCCCCCTCACCTGCACCCCGCAACCTGAATCACAGGTTTTTAATTGCAGTGTAGACATTCGCCAAGACAGACTGCACATACACAGGAACTGAGCTTGATCTTAACCAGGAGAGGAAATACACTGTCAATTTTATTACTCCTGTCTGGATAAAGAGCAATATACAAATTGTCAAGCAGATCCCATCAAAAGGTATGAAGCAAACTGAGACCCAGTGGTGGGAACTCTCAGATTATGCAGCCCTCTGTTCCCACATGATACCAGGGGACCTTCTCAGGCAGTGCCTCCAAGCAAAGACCACAGCACTCTGCATCCACAACAAGCACACAGGCTGTCACACCTTCTCCTCAAAAGGACTAAACAAACTCTCTACCCCATCACATTTCACTATTACCAAAACATGGTCAGTTTTTATAAAAACCAAGGCTTTTACTAGAAGCCACAGTATGGAAATTAAAAATATTTTAAAACTCACGTGCCTTGGAAAGTGTATGACAAGATCCTCCCAGCAAATCTTAAGTTTTAGGCCTTATCTACACACACAAAAGTTGCACTGATTCAACGAAAACAGCACAAGTCCCTTGTGTGGACAATCAAACCAATTTGGTGGCCACACAAGGGAGTTGTGATGATTTAATTAAATACATTGCTAAATAGAACTAGTAAAAACTTGTATGTATGTATTTACCAAATATGGACACATAAAACACAAACTCTCCTTGCTCCAACACCTGAAGCTTTCTGTGTCTTTGTCTCCCAGCACGGTAACCCGACACTTCTGCAGAGGAAAAAATTTGCCTAGAGATCAAATTAGAGAGACAATAGTATTGGGCCAACGTCCGTTGGTGAGAGTTGAACGTTTGTCTCTCAGCCCAACAGAAGGCAGCTCAGTAAAAGATATTACCTCACCCACCGGCTCTCCATTAATGATACTCACCAACCGTACTTCCTACCAGACCTCCAGAGTTGTAAGAGGAAGTCAAAATGTAATTTAGTGTGGATACAAAGTGATAAATTAGGATTTTTTTTTTAAAAGGCACTTTTGTTTTACACCTAGCTACACTACACTAATCCCTATATATAAAAAACACAAGTTACACCTATAAAAGGAGAAAACGTATCAAATATGCCTCAGGGAACAAGAGGACTTCCAGGAGGTGCTAGGTTTCCTAGGGAGTAGGTTGCCAACCTACCCAGACCAAAGATCTGATCTAGAAGAAACTTCATTACCTTTTGGTTAATATGTTTCTCAGTTCTGGATGATTCAACTCTTTTTTTTCTTGGAGTTATAAAGAGGAGATTGGCTTGTGGCCAAAAAATTAAAAAAAAAAAAAAAAAAAAATCACTTTTTCCCCTTTCAAAAGATATTACATTTAATTTGTGTTCCCAATGGATTAGCACATAAAGGATTCAAGACTGTATGAACCAATTTTGAAAACGCTATTTAAGTTATGACTGCCTTAACATCTGTATTGCCTTCATATACTAACAAATTGTGTACGTCTGAAGTCTCAGTAACAGTCAATACAGTTTTCTTTTTATACTGGTGAGTAGTCCAGAAGCTAAGAAATCTGGAAAATAAGAGTAAACAGGGAAACGCCACAAGGAGTAATAAACATATGGAAGAAGTTAACAGGGAAGGCAATTGAAACAGAGGATATAAATAACCTCAAGGGATACCCAGCCTAGTTTGTGAAACGGAAGGGAGTGAAGAGGTATGATGAAAAAAAAGCAGGAAGATGAGATTAAGAAATTATGAAAGTGCAGGCATATAGGGCCAGAAGGCTGTTTCCTGTTCCTAAAATTTATGTTTCCTTGAATTAGAGAGGACAGTTTAAGTATTATCTGATTTGTGTCCACACAGGTTTATTAGGACCAAGTAACATGGTTACAGAAAGTGCCTTTATGTCCACATTAGGGAAACAAATTCACACTTCTGCCTAGCATGGACAATACTATTCAGCAATGGCTGCTTCTCACATGCCATCAAATTTTCACTCCCTCTTCAGACACTGCAGCAGTTCATCTAGATGCATTTGAGTAAGATGTCACTACTTCCATCTATCACCACAGCTTTCATCTCTGTGCACATTAGGAAGCAGCTTTTCCAGCACCTGGAGATCCTCAAGTTTCATTTTTATTTTGCTCAGAACAAGGCCTGAGGCTGCCAAGTTTACTCTGTGAGCCATTGAAGATGGATGTACTGTAGTTTGATGGATCACAAAGCAAAGGGAGCCACAACCATGGCAAAAAGACCCATTTTGCCTATGCCCTATCCAAATAACCCCACTTTACAGCAGTTATGGCTATGCCATTACAATGCAAACGCAGATAACAAGAGTTATCAAACTCAACTGCAATGCGAACTCATGATAACCAGAGTCTAAGTGTGGGAGGAAGTGCGTCTTTCACTTTCCAAGTTCCTCTAGCTGCTTCTCAAAACACAAGGCATGATACATAAAGAACAGACAGGTTTAAAAAAGTAAGAAGAGAGGTGTGTTTCTTTTAAGCCAGGCCTTGACAAATCAATATTTCTGGTCGCCATGGCGACCAGTTTTAGTAGCCTGGTGCCTAGCTCCATTGCAGAAATGTAATGGAGGAGCACCCTCTGGCGACCAAAAGTAAAATTGCTGGCACCTAGCAGTGAGCCAATTTTGTCCACCCCTGTTTTAAACTATTAAGTTGTCTTTCTTTATTTGAGGAAGGTTTTAAGCCTGCCATGATAAAATATAGAAATAACTGGTATTGGGATAGAAAGGGGTCACTGTTTCAGTTTAGCGTAATTGTGACACAGATAGAGAAAACATCTGCTCCCCTAATAAACTCCTATTAGCCACTGCAGGGACAGATTATGATGCATTACACAAGGATGCCCTACGTTAAGAAGCAGCACCGTCAGTGAAGCATATAACAGCTACAGCAAAACATAACAGGTTTTCAAGTCACTTGTCAAAGTGACTGCAGCTCTTGCTTTAAGATTAAAAAAATTAACTGATATCTAGGAATATTCTGAATGAATTGACACTAGCTAGGAGAGAACCCACTGGTTTCCTCTCTGTCATTTATGTGGCCTTACTTGTCATCAAAAACGCTGTTTTCATTTCAAAACCTGTATACTTTTCACCATCCTTTCCCAAATTGAGTCCTGGGCATTAGTAGTGCATCTGCACATATGAAAGAGACTCACCTAGCTCTGTTGGCTTCAGCAGTTCATCCAAGGTGGTATAGAAGGGAAGTTTCACCAGCCGAACCTCAGGCTTTACAACTTTGGGCGGTAACCTTCCCAGTCCATTAAGGTATTTCCCATAGAGTGCAGGATAGTCAATGTTAGGAGTGGAAAGAGAAGTCCTAGCAACGGTGCTCCCACGGTCATAGGAAGAATGTATGGAGAGTGCCTCTGGAGGTCGGTGCTGCTGTGGCTGCCCTGGTTCTGAGCTCTTCTTGGCATAACGAGTCTCATAGAGCTCTTTAATTTTCTTGAAAACCTCAGGGCTACAGTCAAACTGGACCAGCTGCAATGCTCTAGTGACCAGTTCATGTTTAAGTCCACTCTTACTCCGGCCAACAAAACCCAGTAACATCTGAAGATCTGAGACTCTGAAACTCATCACCATGTTCTAGGAAATAAAAGTACAAAATTAAAATAAAAAGTTCTTCAAGTTATAAATGGGTCAAGTGACAATTCTCCCCAGTCTGTACCTGGAACTCAAAAGACTGAAATTCACTTGCAAGAGAGACACCAAACCTTCTGTTTAACACAGCTGTTGCTCAACTGATTACCATGTCATGCAATAGACACTTGTTTGGGCAATGTTCAGTAGATGTACTGTGTCCTGCCATCAGCCAATATACACAGATCGGAAAGCAAGGACACAGGCTAGTCACTGAATTCCTACCCTGATAAATATAAAGTATCCTCATGGTAACTCAGCTGGAAACCATGGTGATCACAGACACTAAATAACTTGTTCAGGTTAGTGGAAGGGCAAGTGTTTCAAGGGTTAACAACTACTTCAGCCCACATCTAGCTACCTTTAATGAGCTCTCCTGTGAATAGTACCAGTGCCTGCTTCCATTATCACTTTGAGGGAGCACCATGAAACTATCAGTTTCAAGTCTGACTCTGAGGTTTTGAACAACACTGAAACTGACCAGTTTTATCAACTGTACTCTCCTGCTGCCTGGGGAAGCTCAGAGGCCCTGGAGCTGTCTGTGGAGTGAGCAGAAAGACGATTCATGGTCAATCTACACTTGGAAGATTGTCTTCATAAGGACAAAAGTCAAAGTATTAACTAAAATTAATGCTTATATTCTGCAGAGTCCAATCGTTGAGGCCTTCCTCATTGCTAAAGAAAGCTTCACATGCATCCAAGGTGAAGGAAGTGTGAGTTGTTACCCTCCCCGCCAGCTCTGAAAATGTTTGAACATTTACACTTATTCTTGGAGCTTGCTCATTAGTTTGTGAAAAATATAAAAAAATCTTCCAGAACGCATACCTATATGTCTAACTGCAGGGGATGGAATTAGAGACTACCTAGGTCTTTTCCAGATCTCTCTCTGATTTTATGGAGAGGATATAGAGAAATCAGATTCATTTACAAAAATTGGATGAAAATATTCAAAATGGTCACTGAAAAAACCAAGACAACAACTTTTAAAGGAAAACCGCAAGTGAATTAAATCCCGAAATGCTCATTAACAATATTTGCAGAGCATGAAATTCGACACAGGCCACGTCTACACTATGGGGCATATAGCAGCCTAATATGGCACCATACCTATGCCAGTATTTGGTCACTGCAGGAACACCACATTCCCAACTGATGGTAGCTAGATTGATGGAAGCATTCTTCCCCTGAACTAACTGTGCCTACGCCGGCGGTTATGTGGGCATTGATATAGTGCTCAAGCGTATGGATTTTTTACCCGAATGCCACAGCTATGTGAATTTAAACTGTAAGCGTAGACGAGTCCACAGAAAGAATTAACCTCTTACATTTTATTCTTCCCCTTTCCTGTGAAATCCCCTTTGACTCTTTTTCACTGAAGCAGTCACAGAATGCATCACAAATGTATCTGGGAACGAGGAGACATTTAGTAGTGATGTGTTCCAGAATCCCTTCAGTGAGAAAAAGAAGGGGGTGGTGGGAGGAGAGCTTTGAAGAATGAAGGAAAGATGGTCAGTGGTTAGGGAACTAATCTAGGACTTGAGAGAGACAGATTCAATTCTCTACTCTACCACACGCTTCTGGCAGGACCTTGAGCAAGTTATTCAGGCGCTCTGTCTAACATTTGTCCATTTGTAAAATGGGGGTAATAGAATATTTCCCTACCCCACAGGGGTGTTGTGAGAATAAATACATTACTGATCATGTGGTGCCTACATACTACAGCAATGGGGGCTACATAGGCATCTGAGACGAGAGAGTTAACTCTGTAGTCACTGTTCCTAACTTTCTGATCTCTTAGGGTATTAGGCATATAAACCACAGCTTAACTCAATTGCTTCTTGCAGTTTACATTTACCAGGATTTCAGGTCTAGAGATGTTATCGGATTTGAACAATAAAAAGCAAAACAGGTTATTTTGGCACAGGGAACTATATATAGCACCTCGGGCTTCTAACTGACAGTGAATGGCATACACATGCAATTCTCATTAGCTAATGAGATTATTTTAAAGTGACTAGATGTAGGCTTGAGGCAGCCACAAAAAGGAAATTGTGCATTCAAAAACATGGAAAATAGTGAATTCTCGCTATGGCAAGACAACAGATGATAGACATTTTCAAGATGCTTCCACCCACAATAATCAATGACACTGACAGAAGGGGAGTCATTGCCTAAACTTACAGAGAGGGTTTTCTGCATTTCACTGAGTCTGCCCTGTAATTCCATTACCAATGCCTAACCCTGTCAGATGCTGAGCACTTCCAATCATCATTCAAGTCACTCAGGGGTGCTCAGCACCTGGAAAGTATGGGAACTTTATCATGGAAATCCCGTTGTGTGCCCTGAGAGTTTGCAGTTCTGCTTCACAGCTAGTACACCTGTGATTCCACTCACTGGTGGCAGGAACTGAAGAGCCTCACTCATGCAGAGAGCAGTATCATAAACCACAACCGGACTCAGTAAAGAGAGAGGCTTGGATTCTCTGCTGCAAGTCTTCCTCTCCCCAAAGGGACTGGTTATGCACAAGACATTCTAGAAGTATAATACAACTTAACCTTTAAAAAAAAATAAATCATGTGACTAAACAACCTCTAGATACACGAGACATCACAGAATCCTCTAGTTTATATAGATTTAGAGAAACATCAAGGTTTTCTCCAAAACTTTTAAAGCACTCACTGTATGCCATTCATTATCCACCTCCATATTCGCTTTTCTGAAAGCCTTCCAATATCATCAATTGAGGTAATAAAATAAGTCATTTATGCTTTTGTTCGGGCAAGAGGGATAAAGTTTGCAACCAATATGGCCCACAGGAGAGATGTGGACAACTCAGTCATCCCTCGCTGCAAAACCATTTCCTAAAATGTCAGTGGAGGGAATCTGCATGTCATCACTTCACACTCACACCCTCAACTGCACTTGCAAAGTCTTCACTCTGAAGCCCTGTGAGCTGAGACTGGAACAGGAAAGGGGGCGGCATGAGGGAGTCACAGAGGAAGAGGAAAATGAGAGTGTAAAAGTGAGGCTGGGAGATCTGCAGCAGGGCCCTGACGCAATGGCTAAATGGGGGCGGCAAAAGTGACAGAAGATGAAGCAGGGGGCCATCAAGGTGTGTGGGGAGCAGCCTGCCTGTCACAATTATTTATTCAGCGCAGTTATAATAATAACCGAAAGTGCTGAGATGAGGGAGTAAACTGTGAACTTTTAGGGTTCAGTACTGGAGTGAGAAGAGGCTGAGACAGCAATAGGTGGGGAATCTTAAGCATCAGTTGCAAGGAGTAAAATTGTTGAAGCATGGCAGGCGGGCAATCTGAGGGGTGACGAGAAGGCCATCAGGCAATTAGAGTCTGCACAGGGGGACGAAAGGGGGCTGAGCACAGTGGTCTCCGGAGTGGGGGCGCAAGGTGCTGATGCCGGCAGAATTGTGGGAAAGTCTCCAGAATCGGGGTGCTATTTGAATACCGGGGGGCGGGTGCAAGCTAGAGCCCCTCCCACTGATGAAGGGAAAGTCATGGGATCCTGATCCAACAGTTTGCTCGGCCGGGCTAACGAATAAACGGGGGGAGGGCAAGGAGAACAGCGGGCCCGGCATGCGGGGGGGACTGGAGCAGAGAACCCCAGACAGCACCCACTGTCCTGCGATGGGGCGGGGCGCGGGGGGGCTCCAGCGCGATGTAGGGTCAGCCCGGGCGGGCCAGGGGGCTGGGGGACGAGGCCCGCAGAGGGGGGGTGCTGTGGGCGGGGTGGGGGGCGGGGGGGCGCTGGCGGGGGCGGCGCTAGTGGCTCAGCCGAGGCCGGCCAGGCCTCCTGGAACCGGCGGGGGGGCAGGAGTGGGGGGGCGGTTCCCGCAGGGAGGGTCCAAGGGCTCTCTGGGCCCGGGGGTGCCGTCCCCCCCCCCACGCCGCGGCCCCGCCCCGGGCACCCCCCGCAGCTCACTCACTTTCGCCTCCACCAGCTCCGCCGCCATCTTGGCTTCCAGCGTCCGCCGGCGCGCCGGGACTCGCCGCCGCCGAGTCACGTGACCAGCAAGGGGGGGAGGAGGTGCGAGGGAGGAAGCGGGGGCCAATCAGAACGCGCTCCGCCCTTCTCAGCCAGCCGGCGCATGCGCGCTGCCGTCCGTTCCAGCCCGGCTTCTGCCCCCTTCCAGCCACCTCTGGACTCTTAAAGGGACAGCGACACGGGAAATGCCAGGACGGGGCGCTGTTAATCCCCGCCCTCACCGTGGTGCCAGGGCACCGAATTAGGCCCCATCAAGATGTAGGGGGAGGTGTTGGGGGTGCAATATAATGGGGTTAATTACATAATAATTAACCAAACAGAGGTGTGACAGTGGCACCTAATGTAGGATGGTCATGGCCACAATCAATCAAACACAGGGACCCTCCCTTGATTAGAAATTATCTCACTGCAGCCAATCAGTGATTTGCTTCATGGGCTGTGATACAAGGTGGTTCTCCCTAATGAACCCCCCTGTCATTTCATTAAGGCCAATGAATGGTTTTAATTGACTGCCCAGCCCCAAATCCTGCTGGTGTTCCTCACAGCAGCTGTCCCTTGTTGGATTTAGTGTGACCAGAGATCCTGATTTTATATGGACAGTCCCAATATTCGAGGCTTTTTCTTATTTAGGCACCTATTATCTTCACATCCCCTGTCCTGATTTTTCACATTGGTCACCCTACGGATGCCAATGATAATATTGACCAGGGAATAAGGGATGCAGGATCCGGCCTGTTGTTGAGAACAATGGGGCAGATCATTTCAGGTGTATGCACCCCGTCCCACACACTGTTCTCCCATCAAAAAGACTGGGGGACCAACCCTCGAAGAAGGCAATGTTCTAGAGAGGCCAGAACCATCCTCAAGTAGTTCTTATTTGTTCTCACTGTGCTCCGGATGCCAATTCCATGGTAGAACGGCTCATTGGAAGCCATGCTACCAGGGAATCAGCCTGGCTCTCCTGGACATGGAATAAAACTTGGCTAGCATAGTACAGTGCTGGAGCTGCTTTACTTGGTGGTGCTGCCGGAAAGATGAGAAACTTCCACAGCAGGTTTACCAACTTCCCCACACCTAGCCATCCAGTCTCCTATCACTACATGGATCCTGGACTTGTGGAGTAAGCTCTGTAGGGTCTGGCTGGGGGAAAGGGAAAGTGTTAGAGAGGCAGCTGGAAGAGGAAGAGGGAGATTTCTACATGAAGTGTCTCATTGGTACATGGATCAGAGGGGTTTGATCCAACTCACTGTGCAATCAATACAATAACTGTATTGTTATAAGACAACAGAGTCTTGTGGCACTTTTAAAGACTAACAGATTTATTAATCGCATGAGCTTTCGTGGGAGAAAATCTCACTTCGTCAGACGCTTTGAAGATAGGATAACAATAATAATACACTCACCTGTAATGGGATGTACTGGCTCCATAAGGACCACCCTAGGCCAGCTAAAGTGTGGAACAATGCTTCTGAAACCCAAGACAAGGTCACTCCGGGATGGAAATAGTCAAGGGGAGTGTGGTGTAGAAAAATAATTGTTGCTAATTCTATTTAGCTCCCAAGGCTGGAGTCTCCAAGCAAGTTCCATGAGCAGGAACCCACCTTGCCCTGTGAAGAAGAGCTGTTCTGAGGACTGGAACAGCGGGGAGTTAATCTCCTAATTCATTAAGGAGGATGGGGTAGTAGGCTGGTCCCACCATATAGGTGAACTAGGCAGTCATCTAAGGTGCCAGGCTTTAAGGGGCACCAAATGGAAGTATTGCCCTCTGACTGGGGCATCAAAAATCCTTGGGCTGGCCCTGAGAGGACATACCTCACTGCTGTGAATAGGATAGGGCGTGGTCATGCCCAAATTTGTTAATGCTGTTTGGCTGGAGAAAGGCCATATTACACCTACAGGCACTACATAGGTGCTAAGCAGCTGTAGCCTGTAGTATAAATGCAGCCCACAGTGCTAGAAAGTGTTTTTCTGTCTATGTAGGTAATCCACCTTCTCCACCAATGATAGCCAGAATGGCAGGAGCATTTTTCCATTGACCTATTTGTGTCTGCACCCTCGGTTAGGTCAATGTAGTTCCAGCATTCAGGAATGTGGATTTTTCACATCCCCGAGCCCTACACCTATGTCGACTTAGGTTTTAAGTACAGATCAGGCCCAAATTTACTGCAAAACTGGATTACATATTGCCAGATTAAAAGAAAATTCTCTTTGGAGTGCATCTGAAATGTTCTTTTTCACTTGTTTTTCAAAATAAACCAATAACAGCTGTTCCTCCCCACAAAAACACATGCCCATTATAGCAAATGAAAATATAAAAATCTCTGTGAAACCAGAAAAATCCATCTATAAAACAAACCTTTCAGGCCTTCTTTGCCCATCACAGAGAAGCATAAAAGGCCACAAGCCCCAATTTGTTTTCCTCTGCAAGTTAACCTTTAAGAAACTGTCCACTGAGCAAACTCAGCCAGCAGTTTTCAATTTGTTCCAGCAGTTTTTGACTCAAACTTTGTTGAGCCAGGTCTAGGCGTTCAACAATCATGAGTCAAAATTTCATGAGAGTGGCTTAAAAATCACGGGATTTTAAAACAGAATGCATTTGGGGCTCTCTTCATTTCCCTTATGGTTTCTAACCAATCTACTCAGGTCATTATTTTAGGCTTTTTTCCCCACAACCACAAGGGCTACTAATTAAATTTTAAAAAGAGAAAGAGAGAGAGAGAGGGCGGGGGTGTGGGGGGCTCTTCTAAAATACAAAATTAGGTTGGTTCATCTACATCTTTCACAGCAGTGAAAAATTTAGACTATGTCTACACTAGCAATTTAAGTTGACTTAAGGAGGTTTAAGTCGACTTAAATTAAGCCATGTCCACACTAGGCTTTCATTAAGTTGACTTAAGAATTTCCTTAAGTCGACTTAATGAAAGCTTAAGTCGACTTCGTTACTACCACTCATTAAGTTGACTTAACCATTAAGTTGACTCCTTGAGTCGACTTAAGGACGGTGTGGACATGGAGGAACCCTTAAGTCGACTTTATTAAGTTGACTTAAGGGTGGTTAGGTTGACTTAACAAAGTTGACTAAGTCAACTTAAAGCTAAGTCGACTTAGTCCACTTTGTTAAGTCGACTTGAATAAGGTTGACTTAAAGTCGACCTTATTAAAGTCGACTTAACAAAGTCGACTCAACTTTTCTAGTGTAGACATAGCCTTAATGTCTTGTGCAATGTAACTAAGTTGACCTAAGAACTCAAGTAGACACTGCTAGGTTGACGGAAGAATTCTTCTGTCAACCTAGCTACCATCACTTGGAGATGTGGATTCACTATGGCAGCGGTTCCCAACCTTTTTCTTTATGTGGACCGCTACATAGTCATTGAAAGCTTTTGTGGACCAGCACGTAAGCAAGCCATTTAAAACATTTTTAACATAGGGCCGGACCACAACATTTGGGCACCTGAGATGGGGAGCTCAAATGATGCCCCCAAGTGTCCTTGCTTGGGCCAAAACTTTGAAAGGTCTCAATTCTGCCTTCTTCCTGTTCTACTCCTCTCATGGTACTGCTCTGCTACCTATCCCAATAAAGGAGAACTAACAACTTAAAATGCCTTGTTCAAAAATGTTAAGTAACTTTCAAATGCCTGAACAGCAAATGTAACTTTTCTTGTCTGCATAGTAAACACTGGCATTTTTATCTATTTGAATAATCAAAGTGGTGCTTTCCGTGCCTTCTTGGTTCCAAAGTTTTGAATTGCTTCCTGAAGGTCCACAGTCTGGGCGAGCTCATGCTCTATTAAGCTGGGTTGCAAGGCCGACCAGCCTCTCCTGTGTCTTTGTGGAGTGTAGATGTATTTTTATTAACTTCAGCTTGGAGAAGCTGCGTTCTCCACGGGCAACTGTTGCAGGAAGTGTTAGAAGTATGCGCAGAGCAACAAAAGCATTTGGAAAGAGGATGTTCATCTTATTTGTGCACATATATTCCAGAACAGCCTTTGGAGTTGATCCTGCTGAAATGTATCTTGAAAGGGCTTTCAGTTCATCACCTAAATCACTTGCATCAATATCGCGCATGTCATCATGTGTCAGCACTGTCTCTAGTGCCCTGCATTGCTGGTGTAGGTCTTCTTCAGGTCTAGTGGGGAGTTTTGGAATATCATACAACATCCCATATATACTGCTGTGTTCCTTGGGCTGCATGAAACATTCTTCAACTGACTGTATTGCACAATCTAGCCCCTGGTTAAAGAGTTCAACTTTGAATTGTTGTTTGGGGTCTCTTATGGGATTATCCCAGGCCTCGTAATCAAAATGTCTTCTTCTTCGGTGACTCTTGTATTCTTGAATGGGTGGGAAAATATCTTCATGTGAACTGTGAAGTTCCTCTGCCAACTTCTGTGCACTCTTCAGAACGTTTTGAAATCCATCATCTGACCAGTAAGACTGTAGGTATGACTTTGCTTTGTCCAGTTGTTCCATTGCTCCAGATATATCAAGGTCAACAACTTGGAGACTCTTGTTTACAACATTTATTTCAAACAGTATGTCATGCCACAACACTAAGCCACACAGAAATTTGGTTATGTATGTTTCTGGTGATTCCATTTCCCTCTGCCACTGTTCTCCTATGAACAGTTCCTGTCACAGCATTATCCTCCATAATGGCAACTATGGTATCATCTATCGTCTCAATTTGGTGTTTGATAGGCTTTATTGCCTCCACTCGACTTGCCCATCGTGTGGCACTCAGTGGTTTCAGTATCAGAGGGGATGTTCCCAGATGTTGCTTCAAAATTTGCCATAGATGAGTTGAAACAGTGAAAAATACATAGATGCTTTGAATTACATTAAAAAATTCAGCCGCCTCACTAGAAGCTGATGCTGCATCACTGACCACCAGGTTCAATGAATGAGAACTGCATGGGATAAAAAAAGCTCAAGGGTTTAACTCTCGGATCCGTGTCTGCACTCCTCTCTTTCCTCTCATGTTGGCACCATTATCATAGCCCTGACCTCTCATGTCAGCTATCGCAATTCCCGTTATCGTCCAGCTTTTTAAGCAGCACATTTGTCATACCAACTCCTGTAGTATCATCAGTGTCAATAAATTCTAGAAAATACTCTCTGACAGTCACCATTACAGGGACATTTTCACTAGGTTCTTTTGTTGTTACAAAACACATCATTAAAGTCATTTGTTCTGTATGGCTGACATCAGGTGTGCAGTCCAGAATAACAGAGCGATATCTTGCTGGCTTCAGATCTGCCACAATCTTCTGATTGACTTTTGTTGCTAGTAACTGTATGATGTCATTTTGAATTGTTTTTCCAAGGTAGTGGTGTGTGTAGATTTCTTGGGTGGTGACTCTTCTTAGATGCTCCTGGAGTACAGCATCAAACTCAGCCATCAGCTCCACAATTTTAAGGAAGTTTCCATTCTTTAGCACATACAGCTGATCTGATGTGCCATGCAATGCTAAGTTTTGGGTAGCAAGCATTCTCACAATGGCAATGAGCCTTTTCAGAACATTTTGCCAGGAAAGAGACTCTAATGCAATCTTCTCTTGATGCTGATCATCTGTGATGGCCTTTAACCTTAGTGTCATCTCAAGCTCTTCCTTTTCACCTATGGAATGCTCTCTGGCGATTTGCTGCCTTCTCATGGCATGCCAGATTTCTAGCCAGATTCTTTCAGTCCTTTGTTCTTGTAGAACCCAATGTGGCTGGAACATTAGACTGGAAGAGTTTGCAACAAAAACAGTATGCAGCATTCTGGGCCATGGCCTCTCTACTCTGTCGCCATTGGGGATTTTACGCCAGTAATGTGTTGGATGGAAACTTCTATTTTTATTGTCTTTGGGGAACATGAAGTTTTTCACTTGCTGTGGCCCCTGCAGTCTAAGGAAGTCCCTCAGGCTCCTGCTCAAGTGGGTCCACGGTCCTCGATCATCTAGACTTAAGACCAAGGGCAAATCATGCCTGACCAACCTGATTGCCTTCTATGATGAGATGACTGGATTTGTGGATGTGGGAATAGCCGTTGATGTGATATACCTTGACTTTTGCAAGGCTTTTGATATGGTTTCCCACAGCATTCTCATTGGCAAATTAAGGAAGTATGGGTTGGATGAGTGGATCATAAGGTGGATAGAAAACTGGCTAGATCACTGGGCTCAGCGGGTAGAAATCAATGGCTCAATGTCTAGTTGGCAACCAATAACGAGTGGAGTGCCCCAGGGGTCGGTCCTGGGGCCGGTTCTGTTCAACATCTTCATTAACGATCTGGATGATGGGATAGATTGCATGCTCAGTAAGTTCGCGGATGACACCAAGCTGGGGGGAATGGTAGACTCTCTGGAGGGCAGGGACAGGATTCAGGGAGACCTAGACAAAGTGGAACAGTGGGCCAAAAGAAATCTCATGAGGTTCAATGAGAAGAAGAGCAAAGTCCTGCACTTAGGATGGAAAAATCCCATGTACTGCTACAGGCTGGGGACCGATCGGCTAAGTAGCAGCACTGTAGAAAAGGACCTGGGGGTTATGGTGGATGGGAAGCTGGATATGAGTCAACAGTGTGCTCTGGTTTTCAAAAAGGCCAATGGCATATTGGGCTTCATCAGTAGGAGCGTTGCCAGCAGATCGAGGGATGTGATAATTCCCCTCTATTCGGCACTGGTGAGGCTGCATCTGGAATATTGTGTCCAGTTTTGGGCTCCCCACTACAGAAAGGATGTTGACAAATTAGAAAGAGTCCAGCAGAGGGCAACAAAAGTGATTAGGGGGTTGGGGCACATGGCTTATGAGGAGAGACTGAAGGAACTAGGTTTATTTAGTCTGCAGAAGAGAAGACTGAGGGGGGATTTGATAGCAACCTTCAACTACTTGAAGGGGTGCTCCAAAGAGGAGGGAGCTAGGCTGTTCTCGATCGTAACAGAGGACAGAACAAGGAGCAATGGTTTCAAGTTACATCTGGGGAGATCGAGGTTGGATATTAGAAGAAACTTTCTCACTAGGAGGGTGGTGAAGCATTGGAATGGGTTGACTAAGGAGTTGGTGGAATCTCCGTCTTTGGAGATATTTAAGGCCTGGTTAGACAAACCCTGGCTAGGATGATTTAGTGGGAGTGGTCCTGCTATTAGCAGGGGGTTGGACTAGATGACCTCATGAGGTCCCTTCCAGCCCTATGATTCTATGATTCTAACTAAACTCAGCAGCAGCTGTTTCTTGGGTCTCCACCACACCCTTTTCTGATCTGCACTTTCCTTCAGGAATGTGCTTGGTTACATCCATTTGAGATGGAGATATGGATGCTGCAGTAGCTGTCAGGTCACCTGCACTTTGACTAACTGGCAGATCAGGCATCTCCTCACCACTCAGATCCTCACTGGGGCCGGAAGGCTCACCATGAACATTTGTGTCTATGTATCTCAGGAGAGCTCCTTCCTGCTTAGATAGAAAAGCTTCCTTTGCTTTCTTTCTTTTTCTGAATACTGCCCCAGAGGGGCGTTTTCTTCTTTCATTCATGACTGCTGTTCTGTGCCAGCTATAGTGGCTCTCAACACTCAACTGAAGGGGCCAAATAAGCAGGCTGGTAGCAGGGCCTGAGTGAGGGAAGATATCAGCGTCTTAAGGACCTAACTGGCTCCCACTACTTCAGTTGACTGCCTGTTCTCCTCAAGTGGGTTCAGGGAAACAGCAGGAAATAGGAAGCTCCCTGAGAAGCTGGTGTTAATCAGTCTAGGCTCCTGGGGGTGCTAGAGTGGTACATAAGAGTCTCCTCCTCCTCTCTCCCTGCAGCTTCTGCTGCTGTTATTCCCTCTCACCTTCTCTCCTGCCTGCCTGTTATGTCTCTTGCACCCTCCTTCCTCCAGCACAGCACTCCACCATCTCTGTGCATCTAAAGCAGAGAGAATACATATGCACCAGCACCAGACACAATTTTCTACACTCTGGGTCCTAATGGCGCCCCCCAGTCTGGCACCTGAGGTAGCTGCCTCAGTTCGCCTCATCCAAGGCCAGCCCTGCAACAGGAGTCAAACTTATATATCAAGGGGTATTAAAAATGCAGCTATTTCTAATAATTTATCATGCTCACTCACAAGCACATTGCACTCGTCACAGTACGTTTACCTGCCGTAGGCCTTCCAGTGGGAAAAAGATAACACTTACCTAATGAGTAGCCTGATGTTGTTTCGCAGATGTCAAGAGAATGGATATTTGTGAAGCAAATTACACTGCGAATAATAAGGTAACATCAAATATGATACATAAGAGGTACAAAGAATTATATTATTATTATATTATCTCCCCTGACCACCTGCAGTATCCTTGTGGACCATCAGTGGTCACAGGTTGGGGACTATTGC
The DNA here is from genome assembly GCA_007922175.1 of Pelusios castaneus. Classification (NCBI taxonomy): domain Eukaryota; kingdom Metazoa; phylum Chordata; order Testudines; family Pelomedusidae; genus Pelusios; species Pelusios castaneus. Next base: position 7,496,114 of record ML685800.1, read on the forward strand.
ATTATGGCAATGGAAAAACCTCTTCTGTAGCTGTAGTATGTGTCTACACTGCAGCACAGCTGAAGCTTGGCTGCTGTAGCATTTCAAGTGTAGACGTATCCAGAGATATTCAGGCAATCACTTGCTTCCAGGGGATGGGGCTTTAAGGAAGTCACCAAATATCATGAGACTGGTAATCAAATTGCAAGCGATAGCAACCATGCAAACTAAAAAAAAGGCACGAGTGCTCTTTGGCCAAGATTTTAAAAAACGGGTGCTTAAAGTTAGACTTCTAAATCCATATTTAGGCACTTCAATAAGTGACCCAGTTTTCAAAAGTGCTGAGCACCCAGCGACTCCAACTAAAGTCTTTTGAAAATCAGGTTACTGATATAGGCCCTGATTTAATATTATGCACTGTGAGGAGTCCTTCAGTGGGTTTACTAACAATGTATAAAGTTAACCATGTGCATGAGCCTGTGTCTACGTCTCTCAAGGATTGGGGCTTTATAGGCCTAAATTTATTGCCCCCCTTATTTTATTTTATTTGAGTTTATTAATCTTAGGCCTTAAACTTACGGCGGAGACTTTCACAGACACAAATTGGCACTTAGGCAACGGGGATTGGGTGCCTAACTCCCAGTGGTGCCAGTAAAAGATTCTGGGCAGAGTGTTTAAAAGCACCTAAGTCTGTTTGCAAAAAGTCACAGATGCATGTCGGCATCTAAGTGTCACTGAAAGTCAATTAAGAATCCTCATCCCTAGCCCTTCTCATCAGAAGAGAGAAAAGTGCTTTGCAAAGGAGGCAAGGATTCTTAGCCCCATTTTACAGATGGCAAAACTGATGCTCAGAGAAGAGATGTCATTTGTCAGAAGTCACCCAACATGCTAGCGACAGAATTAGGAACAGAATCCAGGTCACCTGGGTCCCATTTCAGTGTGCCAGCTGAGGAGGGCAATAAAATAAATAAATAAATAAAATCCTAGCTTGCATATAGCACTTTCATCAGTTGATGTTTGTTCTCTCTGAGATTCCCCCCCACCCACAAGTGCTCTACAAAGGAGGTCAGTATGGTTAGTACCATTTTACACATGGGGGATCGACACACAGAGAGGAGTGAGACGCAGCAGGCCGTACATGGGAGCAAGGATCTATTCATGTGGGCCCACTTGCACGATCTAGGCTGCAATGTGGAATTCTGATGAATGTAACATCTTGTTTTTGATTATTAACTTTTCTGCTTTCACTTGACCAGAACTTTCTGAAAGAGTTGTCTTTGGAGTTGAAACTTACTTGCTTTGGGTCAGCACAGAGTTGGGGTTTTTTTTTAAAGAAAAATGTGAAGAAAATCTGTTCAGTTGGTTTTAAGTTATGGGGGAGTGGGGAAAATATATTTTCAGCTTAAAATATGAAATAAACATTAAAATATGAAGAAAGTTTTCCTCTTGAGACAAGAAAGGGAGTCTTCTTTCCCTTACACTGGTTTTTATATGGCGTGAGGCCTGGTCTCTGCTAGGAAATTAGGTCAATATAACTATATTGCTTAGACAACAGAGTCCTGTGGCACTTTTAAAGACTAACAGATTTATTTATCGCATGCAATAAATAAATCTGTTAGTCTTTAAAAGTGCCACAGGACTCTGTTGTCTTTCTACAATAGACTAACACGGCTACCCCTTTGGAATTTGACTATATTGCTTAGGGGTGTGAAAAATCCATATCCCATAAGTGACACTGTTAAACCGACTTAATGCCCAGCGCTACACAGCTGTTTTCGGCACTAGCTTGTCTAGGCTTGAAACGCTATAACAGCACAGTGGCAGCACCTCTGGAGAGCTTCAGTGTAGACACTACCTCTACTGATGGGAGGTTCTCCCGTCAACATAGGTAACCCCTCGCCCAGAGGGATAGCAGCTAGGAATTCTGTTGTTGACCTTGCACTGTTACATGGAGGGTTAGCTGAACTTAACTACGCCACCAGGGGTGACAGATTTTTCATGCCCCTGAGCGATGCAGCTGGGTTGGCCTAACTTTTTAGCGTAGTCTCGGCCTACATCTACCTGAGATGGGAATTACATCTCTCAGATCCAGGGCAGACACTTAGAGGTGAATACACTCCCAAACACGAAAAGGGAGTGGACTGCTGGGGAAGAGAGATTTCCAAGAGCCTTTTGCACATTGACAACAGCTACAAATATTCACTGCAGGCAATTAGACAATTTCATTAGCAGGCCACTGTGTTAATCAGGCCCAAAGAGCCCAACTTAAATTCTGGCAAAATCCACGGTTTGTGCTAAAAATGCAAACAGTTACCATAGCAATTCCAACAGCTGATAGCTCCTCGTGTCACAGGGAGAAAGCACACCCCCAGACAGATTCCATGGGGCAAAGCAATCTCTGGTGTAACGCCAGTCAAGCCACTGAAGTAACACGAGGAGTGAAGTTGGCTCTTTCTCACCCATATGCGCTGCCAACAGCTGTATGTGATCATTCTGAAATAAGCTGGGGGAGAAGGTGTGGGGAATTCATCAGGAGGCTGCTGACTGGCACGACAGTTATGACACAAAGTGACTTAGTTGAGTCTTAACTTTTCTTATTGAAGTTTGAGAAAAATAGTAGTACAGCTGTTACTCTACATTACTGTTTATTCTGAATGTAAATCAATAAAGAAGAGGGAATACATCTACCCTCTAAAGAAAGAGAAAGCAAGAGACTGGCCTCATAGATTTACCTTCACTATGTGACCGTGAGCAACTTAAATTGCTCTAAACAACGAGAGTCCTGCGGCACCTTATAGATTAACAGATTTTCTTCGGCATAAGCTTTCGTGGGCTATATGCATCATGCATCTGACGAAGTGGGTTATAGCCCACGAAAGCTTATGCTGAAGAAAATCTGTTAGTCTATAAGGTGCCACAGGACTCTCGTTGTTTTTTGCTGTACACAGACTAACACGGCTATCCCTCTGGAAATTAAATTGCTCTGTGCCTCAGTTTCCCCATATGTGAACTTGGGACAAGGAGACTTCCCTACTGCACAGGAATCAATATATTTGTTTTTCCTCTTGCACCGCATTGACACAGCTGTAACTCCACCACCTTCAATGAAGTTACTCCTTGTTTCTGTCAGGGTGAGAGAAGAATCTGGCCTAATGTTTTTGAAGCACTCTGAGATCCTGTGAAGAAAGTAAAGAGAGTAAAGTATAAGATGGAGCAGGGGAAAGCTGATATTTAGACCATGTCTACACTATCATGCTACAAGGACACAATTACAGAGTTGCATTTATGATGCTGTCATGTAGCAGTGTAGACGCGACCTCCAGCAATGGAAGGGTTTTCTGTCTGTGAGGTAATCTGCTTCCCCAAAAGGTGGTAGCTAGAATTCTGCCATCAGTCTAGTCTTGGCTACACTGGGCATTACGGATGTCTTAATGTTTCACATCCCTGCTGTAGCTATGGCAACCTAACCTGTGAGTATAGACCTGGCCTTAAGGTTCATGAGGAAGGGAGATAAGGGTGTATTTTCTGAGCCAGCCTTTGGTTTTTAGGTGCATTTTCAAGGAACAGGACACAAAACATCCAGAGTAAGCTAACTGCAGAAGGGCTATGGCTGAGCAAGGTGCAAGTTATGAAAAGTTTTGGTTTAGAAGAGTGCAAACTCCATGGCCATCCCTGATGTGAAGCGTTGGTGTGGGTCTTTCAAAGGGGCCTGGGGTGCTTCCTTGTGATACCCAAGTGCAAAAGAAATACAGGTGACAGATGGTACTACCTCAAATCACTCTACTTCCTGCCCGCTTTAGGATCCTGAATTGACCCCACAGCATTGATCTGCTGTAAGAGGCTGACCTGATCCTATGACTTATATTTTCCTGCATTTATTTTCCTCCCATTCTGTAAGCTCCCCATTTTCAAAGCATCTGACGAAGTGGGATTTTCTCCCACGGAAGCTCCCACGATAAACAAATTTGTTAGTCTTTAAAAGTGCCACAGGACCCCTTGTTTGTTTTGCTGAATTGAGCCAGCTGACTTCACTAGCCTGGCCTGGTCTCGCTCCACCTCTCTCTCAGCTCCTCCTCTCATTTAAACAAACAAGAAGTCCTGTGACACTCATCCTCTCATCTAGCAACAACCTCCTCTCTGTGCCTTTTCATGCCATTCCACCCCTGCTGGCGTGAGAGCCTTCCTCTCTGGAATGCCAGCCACCTGTCCCTATGCCAGTGTGGTGAATTGCACTTTAAGGGAATCTGTGTTTTAAAGGTTTCTTTCTGCATTTAGTCTGTCTGTCAGTCAGTCAGTCATTTCCTGGGGACCTGGGGAGTCAGCAAATGCATTGGAGGTCACCAAAATGGGGCAGGCTGTCATCATAGCCACAGAGTACTACACCACTCTGCAGAAGGGGGTTTTCCAATTCAGGACAGCTTCCCTCTGCTAGGAAACTGGGCCAGGAGCCCGTCATAAAGGAAGTAGGAAGGGCTTGCATCCCTCAGCGCGCAGCATAAGATACATTTGCTTGCACAATCCTCTCTAATCCAGTGGTTCTCAACCTTTTGCAGGTTGTGACACACTTGGTGGTGTGTTGCAACCCTATGGGCCACACCAGCCCAGGCCAAATCCAGCTATCTCCCAGCTCTCTGGGACACACCACTGTGTGGTGACACCACAATGTGTCCCAACACAGTGGTTGAGAACCACTGCTCCAGTCTCCATGATAGGTAGGAGGAGATAGGCCAGTGCTGGTTCTCACCAAGAAAAAGCCAGATCAACCCACCCAAGGGAGCTGTGTAAAACCATGGCGATATGGAGATTATGAGAAGCTATGTTTCACTTTATCAGTGCTTAGATACCCCAGCGATGAGCCCACTGAAAGCACTGGATGGATATGGCCCACCCATACCTCCAGCCACAATGAATGAACATTCTGCCAAAGCGGGGGGAGTTCTGCAGTGGACTTTTCAAGGACACCTTTTAGAAGCCTCCCTCATCATGGCTGTGTGCGAGCAGAAATCTCCCCCTATAAAATCTGCCGCCAAGGTGAAGCTGGCGAGTGTGGATGAGCAGGACAGAGCAATGCACACAAGAGCCGGGTTTCAGTGGAGGCTCTAAAAATAATTCCCTTTAGCACATGATTTACGCAGCACCGCACAGCAGCCCAGCTCTCCTCTCTTGGTGTGCCAGCAAACATGAGCCAGCTAATTTTAAAGCAGTGGCATGCGGCACCCCTGGGAGCTCTTGGCTTGCAGCAGAGCCTCCGTGCCTGTAGAGGTAGCTCCTGTCTCTCTCCTCTTGCTGCCAGGACATGCGCAGCACAGGCTCCATGCAGAGGTTTTCATTTCCCTTTCCACTCCTCTCCCCCTCCTAATATTTAATGCAGGCTAGGGAGACCTCACCCTCCCTTTTCCCCACCCCACCCCGGATATTTTGGTTATAAGCAGAGAAATAATGGAGATGATGCAGCAGTAAAGATATAAGAAACAAAATCTAGAGGCCAAAAAAAAAAAAAAAAGGAGGGGGGAGGGTCTGTCAATATCAGAAAGAAACACAAAGTGATGAATTATTCCAGCTTCTGTTTAATGGTAAGCATCTGACAGCAGCACCATAAGGGACACTCCTTTAAAAAAGAATATGGTTTTCGTAAGATTCAGTCTGCAAAATAAAAGCAAGCCCCAGCAATAGGAGGTGCTATTTTCTCATGAACTATTTAGGTGTATATTTAGCGTGATAAATTAAAGGCTCTTCCTTTGATTTACAGAGAAGGAATGGACCACGCTAGGGCCCAATTCTGAAAACCTTCCTGCATGCAGCTGTTTCCTTAGGCTTCAACAGACAGCTCACGTGGGTCTACTTGCTTGCACAGGAAATTGCAAGATCAGGTTTTGATTTCCAGCTGACCAAATGTAAACACCCTGAGCCAAAGGCTAGTGCTTCAAGAAATAGTGTGCACTTTTAAAAAAACACACATATTTACAGCTTGCTTTTAAAAACAGGCTAGAAAGCCAATGAGTTTACAGCTCAAGGATCGGAAGACTTAGTCACCAAAGGACCCATATAAAATAAAACTTGTGCAAGAGATAATCCTCTGCTCTAGGGACCAGAGCCTGCAAAGAGCAAGGGCATGTATCCGTGCTTCCGCAGCATCCCAGTGACTTAATGTAGAGCTCCTTGCAGGATCGGGGCCAACACAAGAAATAACGTTCTAGTCTGGAACTGTTATGAATTACCTCAGGGTGTGTGGCTATTTGCAAATTAATTCAGAGATCCTGATTCTCATCTGGTCTATGCTGGAGGTAGCTCAGGCGTCACCCTATCAAAGTCAATGACACCACTCTAAATATGATGAAACTGAGCAGGTCATCCCAGTTTTCTCTAGGGAAAGGGAAATTACCTGCATCTTTCATGCAAGAAAGTGAATTGCCCAACGATTTCAAAAGCAGATGTTTTAATCTGTGTAGTCCTTAAAATATTGTTATTTATGTATTTTGTAGAAATCAGGATACATATGCAGCACTACAGCTTAATCATAACTTGTTTTCACAAAAGTATACTGGGGAATTCATTTAGGATCCATTTCTCCATTCAGTTTAAATAAATGGCAAAATTCTCATTGACTTTAACAAGAGCTGTATCTGACCCTGGGTTATAATTTATTATACAAGAGTCTTAACAAAAATTATTGATGTGTAAGAAGCCGCACTACTACAGCCTCATCTAATCATCACGGTTAAGTGCGTCCATAGAGATAATAGCATTTGTAATGAATTTTGTTTTCATTATGTGTTTAGACTTTAGTGGATTATATTCAGACGCTTAATTCCATTTAATCACAGTTTGGCAAACAGAAATTCCAACATCCAGGTCTAGTTTGTATTCTTAATGTTTTAAGCAGAATGCAGTTTCAGTCACTATTTAGTGGCTTTACTAACATATTTTACACCTATCATATGAAATACAGCCTCAGTCCTGGACAAGGATGGGCATGACAAATCCTTCTGCCTGCCTGCCTGGAATCCCACTGATTTCAATAGAATGTTAGGGATTTTCAATTATTTTATATATCTTCATTTACTTATCCATTTACACATCCCTCCCTGTAATATGCTGTTCTCCACCGTTTGACTCTAAAAAACTGCTTTGATTGGCTCTAATGGCTGACCTGATCCTATGCCTTACACTTCCCTCCCATTCTGTAAGTTCTCCATCTTCAAGCACCTGACAAAGTAGGATTTTCTCCCCAAAAGCTCATGTGATAAATAAATGTGTTAGTCATTAGAAGAGCCACAGGACTCCTTGTTTGTTTTGCTGATCTAGAGCAGGGATCTTAAACTCAAATCACCACAAGGGCCACATGAGGACTAGGATCTGGGCTCAAGGGCTGCATCACTGAAACCTTTTCAGTGATGCAAAAGTATAGTAAAAAATGAAGAAAATGAAGAGTAATATAGTATGCTATTAAAAGTCAATATGGCGGTATCAAAAAGACAGAGTAAGCAAATAAACACACTTAAAATTTTACATTATAAATTATTTTACAATTCCAGGTGTCATTGCAGGCCGCAGGAAGGAACTCCGTGGGCCACATGCAGCCTGTGGGCTGTGTGTTTGAGACCCCAATCTAGAGTGACACAGCTACCCCCTGGAACAATAGCTAGATGCATTCTAATTATATCAGACCCATCTTGTTTTCGCTTAAGTGACGCATAACTAGAGTAGCATCTGCAGAGGATCCGTGGTTCTAGCCCTGCACCTGAGCCCTAGAACGGTTATGTGTGTGAGTGACTTGGATCAAAACTCTCAACGCCACTCCACCTGCACTGAGCTGATCACTCATTTCACCCATACGGTGGTAAGGCATCATAGAGACAGAGAAGCATTAAGAGGTGCCCGGCTCCTGAGAGCTTGCGACTATGAAACAAATTACTTTGTGGATCCGCATCAAACCCACAATATCCCAAACCACCCTTCCTAAGCCTTGCTCTCCATTTACTCTTCATGTTCTATTAATGGTGGAGAGGGTGGCTATTCCGTGGCATTGCTCTGGGTCAGAAATGGAAACAGCTCAAGTCTCTGCCAATGTAGCGTTTTCAGTAGCCCCAGGGCGTTGCCCTGTAGGATGCTAGAGCGCACTAGGGGCCGGGCTCCTATCTCCCATGCACAGCCACACACGTGGTCGAGGCATTCATGCCTCTTCTTGTTCCTGCAAAGTTAAAAGGCCCTTCGGATCATAGAGATCCCTTAAGGGCAGGGGACAGAGGAGAGAGCGGCCCTGACACATGCGCCGTGAGCAGCCCGCTATCCCCGCCCCTACGCCGGCTCCGGCCTATAAGAGGGCTGGTCGTTGACGTCAGCTTTCTCTTCCGCCCGCTCTGTCCCTGCCAGCGAGACAGGGCAGCAGCAGCCGCCGCCATTACCGGTCCCCGCCTTTCCTCCACTCCCGGAGAATCCGCCGCCATCCGCAACCATGGTGAGCCATCCGCACCCAGAGTGGGGCTGTGGGGATTCGGGGGGCCCCCGTCCAGCCGAGCCGCCTGATATGGCTGCCCCCTGTCCGGTACCGACTGCCCGGGCGGCCTGGGAAGTGGGGGTGGGGCGGCTAGCCACCCAATCGGTGTGTGTCATAGACACCCAGCTGGGTGCTGCCAGGGGGAGCCAGGAACTATGGGCCCTTCCCCTTCCTGGTGGGGTGGGTGGGTTGTGATATCCAGGGCTCTGTGCCCTAATGGGAAATGGGGTGTAGCAAATCAAGGGGGTGGGTCTGGGACCTTGCTGCCCCCTTCTCTATGGGGCTCTGGCCTCTTTGGGCAGGTCTGTGGTCCACCCCATTAGAGGAAGCCCCTTCCCCAGGGGAGCTCTGAATGCTTCTCTGCATATGGCAGTGGCTCATTGGGGTCTGGTCGCCTCCCCATATGGGGCAGTCTGTCCCCTGGCTGAGTGAACAGAGATCTCGCTTCTGCAGGGTGTGGATCACAGCACTAGGGAGGCGGGTAGGGACTCTGGGCCTGCTACTGGCTCTACGCTGGCCCCATGTCGACTAGGGCTGGTAGGCAGGAGCGTGTTTGCAGCTTGCCTTGCTGGTCCTCAAGGTGCTGTGCAGGTTGCTCCATGATGCTCAGTGGCTTCCCCCCCATCCCGGCTTCTCCATCAAGCGGTTTGTTTGCTGGGGGAGCCCTGAAGCTGCTGTGCGGCTTCACAGGAATGATGTGGCGGGGTGGGGGAAGGCAAGTGCCAGGATGTGTTTCTAATCTCCTCTCCGGTCAAAGGGAGGTACTGCAGCCGGGTGGGGGGGGGGAAATATTTCCTGCAGTGAGGTAGTAGCGATCTTATGTAACTCTGCAGTCTGGTGTAAAATCACAGCTTGGGCACTTGAGTGAGCTGATGTGGAAGGTGTCCTGATATTTCACAAAACATGTGACCCAAGATAGTGCTGTGTTGGTATGGCTGGGGTATAGGCGTGTTGTGTGAGCAAAGAGGATTGCGGGGGAATTTCTTGACTCTAGGCTGGAATTGTCTCCCTGTGGCAGGTAGAGATAGCACAGTTTCCTGAGTTGCCCTGTAATGTCTGTCAAGCAGTCTAATTCCATGCAACTAAACTTGGCACTGCTGAGTTTGGATTCCTGGAAGAACTTGCCCCTCATTGTGTAACCTTCTCTTCAAGGTGAACTTCACAGTAGATCAGATTCGGGCCATTATGGACAAAAAGGCCAATATCCGAAACATGTCTGTGATCGCTCATGTGGATCATGGCAAATCCACCTTGACTGACTCTCTGGTGTGCAAAGCCGGTATCATTGCCTCTGCCCGTGCTGGTGAGACCCGTTTCACTGACACAAGAAAAGATGAGCAGGAAAGATGCATCACTATCAAATCAACGTAAGTGCCTTCCTTTCAAGCATCCTGGTGTTCAGTTGCTTCTTTCTTAATCATAGGCCTGGGACCCAGGAACTCTTGTGTTTTTAATCCTGTTTTCCGATACTAAGCTGTATGAAGAAAAAGTTTCTTAATATGTTTTGGTTGCCACAGGACATTGTGTGTTATCTGAGTGCGATAGGCGTTCTGAATATTGACTGGTACATGGTGCAGCAGTTAAAACTTCTCTGACATAGTAGTCAAAACAATACACGAAAACTTTTATGCACTCGTGGGTTAAAGCCTTCCCTGTTAACATCACTTCTATGTTAACGTAAGTAGATACTACCTGGAGGCCCCAGAACTGGCTTGTTCAATGCATTTCTTTAGCCAGCAACATGATGTTCTCTAGCAACATCTTTAACTGGGGTATGCCTAAGAGCACATATAGCTGAGGTGGCTGTAAAGACATCGCCAAAAATAGAAGGCATTAAACATCCGAATGTTCCCACGTAGCATTTCTCACACCAAAGGGTCCCATAATGTGCTACAAGCATCTGTCTGATACACACAGAGGGGTGGGTGTAGCCACTTCTGGGAGGAGGAGCACTGATAGTTACGCAGTTTCTACACTAAAGCATCTAGGACAAGTAATGAGTGGATAGTTGTAGCGGTGAAGTGCATCTTGATGTGTTTTTTTTTCCTCAGAGCTATCTCTTTATTCTACGAGCTGTCTGAAAACGACTTGGCTTTTATCAAGCAGAGCAAGGATGGTTCTGGTTTCCTGATCAACTTGATTGACTCTCCCGGACACGTAGACTTCTCTTCTGAAGTCACAGCTGCTCTCCGTGTCACAGATGGTGCCCTGGTCGTCGTAGACTGCGTCTCTGGTGAGAACCGGTAGCCACTGTGTAGGTCCATGTTGTATAGAAATAGTATGCTAGTTCTGCAGCAGTAATCACTGTGATTCTGCCTTTTCCAGGTGTGTGTGTACAGACAGAAACTGTGCTGCGACAGGCCATTGCTGAGAGGATCAAGCCTGTCCTGATGATGAATAAGATGGATAGAGCACTGCTGGAGCTGCAGTTGGAACCAGAAGAGTTGTACCAGACGTTCCAGCGTATTGTAGAGAATGTGAATGTTATCATTTCCACCTATGGGGAAGGAGAGAGTGGCCCCATGGGAAACATCATGGTAAGCAGAGGGATCATGCAAATCCACTCCATGGGAACAGCTGCCGAAAGCTTGCCCTCGGGTTGTGCTGAAAGGTGTAATGATGGTTTAGTAGTACTCCTTGCTCTTTGAAGCAAGAAGAGTGTATTCCTATGGCAGCTATTTCCATTGTACAGTGACTTCATGGACGCAGAAGACAGCTACCCATTCAGTACTATAATAAACTGACAAAATACGGTTGTCTTGGGTTGCACTGCATTACAGATCTAATGGTACTCTGACCTACTTAATCTCGACTCATCCTCAGATTCCTGATTAAACTGAGGCTCTAACTAGCAAGCCTCTTCCACTTGATCAGGTCTATCCCTCACACAGGTATAGGAAGATTCTCTAACTTCAAGTAGAATGTTCTTCTAGGGACTCAAGTCTCTCAACTGTGCCTTGGAGGGTGATACCATGGGATCATAGACAATGACAGGAACTGCATCTCTTTTGAATGGACCAGCACACATTCACATATCAATTCTTTTTCATCTGTTTGCCAAGACTTCTTTCCAGTCTGGGACCCAAGTATCCTACTCAGCAGTTGGTCACAAGGTCTTTCCGCCAGTTAATCGCCTGTAGTTTCTGTTCAAAGTCTCTCTTGCACCCAAAGCACTTCATTTTCCTTACACTTAGCAAAAGCCTACTCTGAGGCGTGTAGTGGAGCTGGTATGCCTGCTGTTCATCCACTAGGAAGGGTATCCTAATGAAATCAACAGGCGTAGACCTAGTCAGACAACATCTCTGGGTCACTAGTCAATGTCGGTAGCTGCTGAAGGACTTAACCACCTCTTTGTTTTGCTATCCAGTTCTGAACGCTAAAGCTGAAAGTGATTCACAAATGAAATTGGGCTTCTGGATCTATTTTGTAGTTTCGAGATTGATGCTAAGCTCCTGCTGCTCTATGGCGAACCCCCTCTCTTCTCCTTTTCTCCCCCAGTAAATTATTCTAAGGATTAGTTTAGCTTTACATGGTTCAATTACTGCAGCCCTGTGGAAGTTAGGATTTGCTTATGGTGGGCTGCCATTTCGTTTCAACACCACTTTTCTGACCTCTTTCAGATTGATCCCGTGCTGGGTACTGTTGGCTTTGGTTCTGGCCTGCATGGCTGGGCCTTCACCCTGAAACAGTTTGCTGAGATGTATGTTGCGAAATTTGCTGCAAAGGGTGATGGGCAGTTGAGCGCTGTTGAGCGTGCCAAGAAGGTAGAGGACATGATGAAGAAGCTGTGGGGAGACAGGTAAGTGACCCGAGCTCAGGAGTCTTCTAGTGCTGATGAGTTCTGACGTTGGGCTTCCTCTATTTAGTACTACCTGGACTACACATCAAAACCACTAGCTGGAGCAGTAACCGTGTAACAGAGTTGTAGCACAGAAGTGGCCTGCACACTCAAACCAGGGACAAGAGGTGGTGGACAGGAAATAACTAACCTAGCTGTGTAGGTCTCCAGAAAAGATTGAACTCATGGGCTTGGGAGTAAGGAAGCAACAGTATTGTAGTGCTCAAAGGCACGAAGTCTAGTGGTGTGGATGGCCTTTGTGCTGGCGGCTTAATAAACAAGAGACAGTCCCTACCATGGAGGGCCTGTCATCTAGATGACGGCAGATAAATGGGAGGGGATGGGGATAGGAATAGACCATACAGGTAGATCTCTATTTATTTGCTTTGGAAGCAAGTGACTGAAAGGGTATCAGAGAGGAAGAAATGGCACAGCAATGCCTCTGACTCAATTTTTGTCCCCTCCAGATATTTTGATCCTGCCTCTGGCAAGTTCAGCAAATCCGCTACCAGCCCTGATGGAAAGAAATTGCCCAGGACTTTCTGCCAGCTGATCCTAGATCCCATCTTCAAGGTAACTGCCCTGGTGCTTGATCTTAACTGGCAGTGGTCTGCACACGCTTTGTCTGGCTACAAGAAGTGTGTATGATGATGAAAAATTTCTTCACTTTGACCTGACATGCTTGTTTGAAGAAATTTAAATATCTGACAAGTGCAGCTAATTGTTCTGTGCAGTAAGGGAAGCTGGGAGTTGCTTAAAGGTTTATAAACATCTTCTTGTCTGATAGAGGTATCCAGTTAGTTGAACTAATGGGAATGTGCTGTAGTTGCTGCTAATAAGGCAGTTAAGCTGCCACTTATTGGCTCTCCCTGAGAAAAGGGCTGAGCAGCTTTCTCTGAAGTGGAGCACACAGAATGCATTCTAACTTGGCCCTTTTGTTCTAGGTCTTTGATGCAATCATGAACTTCAAGAAAGAGGAGACTGCCAAACTGATTGAGAAACTAGACATCAAACTGGACAGTGAAGATAAAGACAAGGAGGGCAAACCCCTACTGAAGGTAAGAACTGGCCAGCATTGCCTTGGAAAGAGGCTTGCAGCTGATTTAGTCTGTATCGGAGTGGGATGCTCAACTGTGGGCTGATGGTAGGTATCAGCCTGTGCTTAACTTGGAGGAGAAATAAATGGGGGGAATGGGGGTGTGTGTGCAATGAGTAGGATGTACAGACAGGTTTGCCAGGGTCTCATGCCTTCGATTTGCTTTTTCAGGCTGTGATGAGGCGCTGGCTGCCTGCCGGAGAAGCTCTACTGCAGATGATCACCATCCACCTGCCTTCCCCTGTCACAGCTCAGAAATACCGTTGTGAGCTGCTGTATGAGGGCCCCCCTGATGACGAGGCTGCCATGGGTAAGGAGCCATCGTGTGCGAGAGCATAAGTGCATTAAGGCTCTAAAATGCTCAGCTATTTGTTTGCTTTACAACAACTATACAGCTGGGCTGCAGTTGTAATTCCTGCACCTGCCGCATTTTTCGGGTGGCTCAGACAAGCTTATTGGTTAGCAGCTTTGCTGTGGATACCTCAGCTAGGCAAGTACCTGGCTACTATCCAGGTTAGACTGAATGATCTCCTGGCACTTCCTTGTCAGTTGGGCTAGTCGACTTACTTGGATGGTAGCCAGCAGACCACTGTCAGAGCTGCTGCATTCCACCTGAAGTGCCGATGACCTTCCTCCAAAGCAGAGCACGCTATTAGTGGAAGAAAGGACCAAAGTTCAGCACTGACTCCTTTTACAGGTATTAAGAACTGTGACCCCAAAGGGCCCCTGATGATGTACATCTCTAAAATGGTGCCAACCTCAGACAAAGGTCGTTTCTATGCTTTTGGGCGTGTCTTCTCCGGTCTCGTCTCTACTGGCTTGAAAGTCAGAATCATGGGACCGAACTACACTCCTGGCAAGAAAGAAGATCTGTACCTTAAGCCAATCCAAAGGTCAGTCCAGGCATGGCCGAGTTGCAGCTAGAGATCAAATGTAATTTCTTAACATGGGATTAATGTAGTAGTACGCTATAAGTTCCAGACTTTACTCCCTCCATTCCCCAGTCCCAGCACTTGGAGCTATAGTCTAGTGTCTTTCCAGTTGTCCTTAGACTTTTCTGCCCCCTCTCTTCTGGGCACAGCCAAGAGACAAGGTATCTAGCCTTCCTGTGCAAACTTGTCACTGCTTGGCTGGGGGCCACTCCCCTTCCCCATTCAGAAATCTTGTCTGGGAACAACATAGCTTGACCCAAGTCTGCCTTACCCAGGACCATTCTTATGATGGGCCGCTACGTTGAACCCATTGAGGACGTGCCTTGTGGTAACATCGTCGGGCTGGTTGGTGTTGACCAGTTCCTAGTCAAGACTGGAACCATCACCACCTTTGAGCATGCTCACAACATGAGAGTGATGAAGTTTAGCGTGAGCCCTGTGGTGCGTGTAGCTGTTGAAGCAAAGAATCCAGCTGACCTGCCTAAGCTAGTGGAAGGACTGAAGCGTCTGGCCAAGTCTGACCCTATGGTGCAGGTAGGTTTCCTCGAAGGTAACTTTTCGGTAGCAGTTGTGTGGAGCTCTAGGATGCTTGTCAGAGTTTTCCACAAATGACACTTAATGATGCAGCCCAATCCCTCCAGAGGAACAGTGTCTTTTTGCATCTGCCCAAATATTGCAGCTTGGGGAGAAGAGATTGTGGGAAGGGAAGGCCTTCCTTTGGATGAAGCTTGTAGCATACCATGAAAGTGTGGTGCAGGTTGGGAGAAACAATCAACACTCTTTGTCAGGGAATAATCCAGGGCCAGACTCCAGAAAAGACTCGTCCTAAAAAAACCCAACTTGCTGGTCTCTTCAAAGCATCTGGCCTGTAGTCCGCTTACTGACTTCCTCTGGTTTGGGATCAACTTGATCTCTGGAGTGAAGTCATATCTCTGAATACCCCATCCCCTAAAGATTCCTCTGGAGACCATTGGGATGCTCGCTGGCTAACCTCTTTGTGCTCAGGGGCTGCCTCTAAAGATTGCTGCTTTAGAGCTTAGTCAGTGGTTGTCAAACTTTTTTGGGGGGGACCCAGTTGAAAAAAATCACTTATGCCCACGACCCAACTACATCTTTAAGCAATGCATTCCAGGCTTTTGGTGGTAACAGGGGCCCCCATGACCTAGTACCTGAAGGTCTGTGACCCATGGTTTGAAAACCACTGATTTTGCTAACTGCATTATCCCGTATACACTGAAGGGCTGCTGAAAATTGTCTGCTGGAACAAAGCACATGGCTTTCATAACTAAACTTGGCCACTGGAGGCTATATACAACCTCATCAAGTTCTTTCCAGCATTTGGAGAACACTCCTGTAACTTAACCTGTGCAGTGCATGTCATGGTGACCTCTCTTCCAGTCGGACAGAAAGGAACAGCCAGTGGGGCTGCCTTTGGAAGTACAGCATCTGTCTCTGATCAGAGGCAGAAGTCAATGAAAGGACTTGCTGGGCCCCCACTGATCAATCTCAATCAAACTGTAAATAATACACTTGCAATGTGCATAAAGGTTTCTTGATGTCTCCATCTTTAGCTAACCATATAGGCCAGTATACAAAGGTGCTTTAATGCAGTCCTGGTAAGGAGTCTTCCTCCCCCTGTACCGCTCATTGCGTGACTGGTCTGTTTCAGTGCATCATTGAAGAGTCTGGAGAGCACATCATTGCTGGTGCAGGAGAGCTACATCTGGAGATCTGTCTGAAGGATCTGGAAGAGGACCATGCCTGTATTCCCATTAAGGTAAATCTGGCACATGGCTTCCCTCTTAGACAAAGCCCAGAAGAACTCACCTGAAAGCCGAGTGGATTAATTGCAGATCCAGTCAACCTGTAAACTCCTGGATTGGTGGGAGCAGATACGACGGTGAAGATGTTCTCTTGACCATGGGGAGCACAGTAGCTCTGCATGTAGCGAAGCCATGAGGTGGCAGCAGAGTGTGGAATACTCTGTCCTCACAGTAGAGGAGCTGTGGTTAGTGGGCAGAGTTGAGTTTCTAACAACTATACCATTGACTTTTTAAGTTCAGTTTTAGTTTTGTTTAAAACCTAAAGTGCTTTATGTAGGAGCCTCCTACAAAGGATGCCTAGTGCAGCAAACAGCTCAGGGAGCAGCAATTTCTTGTTTCTGGCACTCGAATAATGTTGATGGAATGTCTTGTTAGATTGTGTTCAGCAGTTTTGCACTTCTAAGTCTCCTTGTATGGCTCATGAGTACATCACAGTTCAGCCAAGTGATGTATTGTTTTACTGTTTCCAAATCCTCAAATTAACTGGTGCCTGCTTGTCTGCAGAAATCCGACCCTGTGGTATCTTACCGGGAGACAGTCAGTGAGGAATCCAACGTGCTGTGCCTTTCCAAGTCCCCCAACAAGCACAACAGGCTATACATGAAGGCTCGACCCTTCCCAGATGGATTGGCTGAGGACATAGACAAAGGCGACGTCTCTTCCCGCCAGGAGCTGAAGCAGCGTGCGCGCTACCTAGCTGAAAAGTACGAGTGGGACGTCACCGAAGCCCGTAAAATCTGGTGCTTTGGTCCAGATGGCACTGGCCCTAACATCCTGACAGATATCACCAAGGGAGTGCAGTACCTGAATGAAATCAAGGACAGTGTTGTGGCTGGCTTCCAGTGGGCTACTAAGGAGGTAAGTGCAGCAGACATGGAGTTCTCAACCCCTTTAGTGTAGTGACATGGTTAGGAAGAGTCTCAGCTGTGCACAAGGTTCTTATAGACTCGTAGACTTTAGATCGTACTGATCCCGTCTGACCTCCTGCAAAATGGAGGCCTCAACCTCACCCACCCACTCCAATAGGCCACCAACCTATGACTGAGTTATTTACCTCCTTAAATCATGCCAGCACTCTGCTCAAATTCAAGTGGCCCCCGCCTGTGGATAAAAGATCTGCCTCCATAGGCAGTTTCAGCAGCAGGGAGATTGAAGAGTAGCCACCCAGGGGAGTTTCAGCTGCAGCTCAACATGGAGCTCCCCTACAGCCACAGACAGCTGCTGCTGGAAACTTTGGTGGCAGCTCTAAAGGGCAGCAGCAACCTGCCACTGCGTCTCTCCTTGCCACCGAAAGACCCCATGAGGGTATCTTGTTGCTGCAAGGCAGCCTGCTGCCAAATGCTCAGTCTGTGCTGTGATTTTGTGTTAGAATCACAGGGTTGGAAGGGACCTCACGAGGTCATCTAGTCCAACCCCCTGCTAAAAAGCAGGACCATTCCCCCTAAATCATCCCAGCCAGGGTTTTGTCTAACGGAACCTTAAATATCTCCAAAGACAGATTCCACCACCTCCCCAGATAGCCCATTCCAATGCTTCACCACCCTCCTAGTGAGAGAGTTTTTCCTAATATCCAACCTCAGCCTCCCCAGATGCAACTTGATACCATTGTTCCTTGTCCTGTCCTTTGTTACTACTGAGAACAGCCTAGCTCCCCCCTCAGTTTTAACATAACATAGCAGTTGAGTTGCTGCAGTAAACTATTGATCAGTAAAGGCAGGAATAGGTCTAGCGTGTCCCTGCCCCGCAAGATCCAAGGTAAGCTCCCTAGCATGGCAGATGCCCATAGGACTTCTGTAAATGTCACTTATGCTGAAACTAGTATTAACTGGTGTCTCTTGCCCACAATAGGGGATACGTACCAAAATCTTTGTCAAATGGCATGCCAGGTCCATAGTAACCCTCTGGCCAGTGCCCCGCCCTGGCATATCGACATAGGATGTCCCATGGGTAAATGTCTAGCCATATGAGACACTGACTCCAAGTCAGGAGTGGCTTCTGTTTCCAGCCAACTGCTGTTAATAGATGTGTCCCCTAGCATGCTGCTTTTTGCAAAGCTCGGCGGGACTTGTCTGGCCCTGCTCTCCACTAAGGACTCCTCTCCTACAAAAGGTGGTATGTGATGGACGCTGCTGCTTTAAAGAAGAATCTCTGAGCTGGGCACTGATATCTGGGTTTTGCTGTCTTTCAGGGAGCCCTGTGTGAGGAGAACATGCGTGGAGTCCGCTTTGATGTGCATGATGTGACCCTGCACGCTGATGCCATCCACCGTGGTGGTGGGCAGATCATCCCTACTGCCAGGAGGTGCCTGTATGCCTGTGTGCTCACTGCTCAGCCGAGACTCATGGAGCCCATCTACCTTGTGGAGATCCAGGTACTTGCCCTTTCCCTAACTTTTGAGCTGCAAACTGTTCCTTTAACTGCAGAATTGCTATTTCTAAATGAAAATGGAAGTAGTGTCTGTAATCCAAACTTTCTGTGTACCAGTGTCCAGAGCAAGTAGTTGGCGGTATCTACGGAGTACTGAATAGGAAGCGTGGCCATGTCTTCGAGGAGTCCCAGGTGGCTGGCACTCCCATGTTCGTTGTTAAGGCCTACCTACCTGTCAATGAGTCTTTTGGTAAGTGGTCTTGGTTATCTGATTCCTTCTACAAACCTTGCATGAGAGCTAGAGCGTCGCATAACATGTCCTGACATCTAGACTGTTAGATGGGTCCTCCATCTGATTACTTCTTTCACAGGGTCACGGTGCATTGTCCTCGTACTTGTATTCTTCCCGTCTCCTTTTTCTTTGGAGCCTTTCCTTCCTAAAGGGACTGGAATGCAGTAGTGGCTTTTTGGGTCTTGGGTACAATGCAAGCTCACTTGCCAAGAGACATTAATCTGGCCTGCTCTTGGTCATGGAGGGTGTCCCAGCTCTCTATTAGAGCCCTGTAGGAACACACAGATATTGCATCCCAGAACCTCATAGTTGAATTGATGCTTCTGTCTAAACTCTTCATCCTAATGGACTCTTTCCTCCATAGGTTTTACAGCTGACTTGAGGTCCAACACAGGTGGCCAGGCCTTCCCCCAGTGTGTGTTTGACCACTGGCAGATCCTGCCTGGGGATCCATTTGACAACACTAGCCGTCCTTGCCAGGTTGTTGCTGAGACCCGCAAGCGCAAAGGGTTGAAGGAAGGTATCCCAGCGCTGGACAATTTCCTGGACAAATTGTAAAAGCTACCCCACCACCAGTTTAAAATCACTGTCCTTGGACTCTGAATAAACTAACTAGCATAACATCAATGCAGCAGACAAATTCTAGACTGCAGTGACCATCTCTTTGCATTATACTTAATCAGTTTCATAGCAATTTGAGACTTTCTGGGGGGAAAAAAACACATTGATATTCAGCCTTATAGGTTTCTGTGTTGCACATGAGTCATTGGGGCCTCACTTGGTGCCACTGTAACTTAAAAACATTTCCACTTGATGCAACTCAAGTTGCCTGGTTCCATATATTTATTTGACATACAGGAAAGATGCTTTCCTCTCTGCAGGGATTCAGCACAGAGGGTGGGGGTAAGAGGGCACCAGACTAACTTCTCACAGGGGAAAACTCATAGTGCCCAACAGATTGCAAGCCAAGCAAAACAGTGCAGTGAGAGGGTTGCTTGGGTAATGGCATGTAGTGGGTTTTTTGTTTTGTCTCCTCGGGGGTGGGGGGGTAAGAAGGGATTCCTAGTTGGGCAGAAACTCAAAGGCAGGAAGATCTTGTGCAGTGTGATTGTCATCATGAGATTCATCAAATGTATTAGTGCCACTGGAATAATAAATTTGATAATGGTGATGAGTATCCAGCTGGGTTCTTGTTCAGTTTCACTTCATTCCACTAACTGTCCAGCAGAGAGGAAACCTTCAAGCTCTTAATTTAGGGCCTTTAGTGCAGCCCAGTCATTAATGAGTAGAGTTAGCTGCCTGAATCCTGGTGGAGAACTGTCCTCATCATGTCCAGTTAACTAAACCCAGGGCCTGTTGGGAATGGGCTAAAGAAAAGGCAGGCATAGCAGAGGAAGAGGATAGAGAAATCCAGCATAATTGCTCTAGAGGCTCAGCCTGGGCCTGGCCTCAGTTCTAAACTGCTTGCTCCCAGGAAGAAAGCATTTGAAGATGAGACAAATCTGCAATTATGGGACTAAAAAGTGAAAGATCAATGTCAAAGACAAGAATGTCACTCCAACTTGTTCTAGGTGCTAGTTTTCTCAGAAAAGTATAGTTCATAAGCTCAGTTTGAAAAGCTAACTAAACATCTGCCTGTAAATAATGGGGGGTAGGAAATCTATCTTGTAAACATCACAAAGATCCAGTAAGGCAAACAAGAATGTTTTGTGTTTAAAGTCAAGAGTTGCATTCCTTTCACGAAGTATACAAAGATGGATTTAGGCATCTCCTCTCTAAAACTGCACCAATTGAAAATGGAAACTGCTTTAGTAGACAGGTTCTTAGTTGTGTGCTGAATGGAAGAAGGGTAAAACTGCTGTGATGGGTGCCCAGACTGGAGTGTAGTTGTAGCTCAGTCCCAGGATAGTAAAGAGGCAAATTGAGTGAGGTAATATCTTTGGATCAACTTTGGCTGAGAAACAAGTTTTTGAGCCATGCAGCTCTTGTGGGAAATGTACTCCAACTGACACAGGAAAATGTATGGCAGAACAGCTTGTTTAGCAGAAGTAGCAGCAAATGGTGGAAGTGGCCTATAACTCCTGAAAGAAATCTTTCCTGAATACTCCCAGAAAAATAAAAGATCAAAACACCCTTTTACCTGTGGGTGAACACACAGCGATCACTCTTACCAGTTCCCATTCACCTAGCACCCTGCTTTCAGAAAACAGACCTGGGAGCTTAAATTCATACATCTGATAGACCCTAAAATCAGTGACTGAACAGAGCTGTTTGTTTTATGGCTTATTACAACCAGCTGTAACTCCTTTTCGACACATGACTGCATAGGCCACTCTACCTTGTATGGTCCTTTACAATTTATGCTAAACCAGTTCCACCTTGCATTTTGCTTTGGTGCTGGGAGGACCTTTCCCAGATCTGAAAAATAGATAGCTCCATGGCTTGAAAGTTACTGTCTCACCAGCAGAAGTGGTTCAGTATTATGTTACCTGCCTTGCGGGCTTATCATTCACCATCACGCTATTGATATGACAATGGCCTTTAGGCACACACTTCTAGCTCAAATTAAGGATGCTGTCAGCCTAGATTAAAGTTCAAGGGCTGCTGATGCTCTTGTTAGTTCTAGGGTGTGAGGGCAACTTCTGCTGCCCATCTGATCGCTAAAGCTGTGTTTTGTAGTGTGGTCTCTTGCTCAAGAGACAATGAGCCATGGGTGGAGTGAAGCCAAGTCCCAAGTGGTGAACCATCCCAGCAGCCCTCACGTTCAAAGGCAAAGGAGTAGCTCTAGTTATGAATGATCAAATGTAGGGCATGTCTCCATGGTGATAAAACAGTATGAGCTGGCCTGTGTCAGCTGACTTGGGCTGGGGCTATAAAATTGTAGTGTAGATATGTTCGGCATTGGGATCCCTGTAGTGCGTGTATGAACTTGCCCTTCTGACTCAACAATTCTGTTCAAGGAGTCCAGTCTGAAGGAGGTGGGCAGTCCCCACCAAGAAAATGGCTTCTTGGCTGGTAAATAAAATTAGGGATTTGGCTCAGAAGTTTCAAGAGCTATCAAGTTTTTTTGGCATTTGAGAAACCTCTCTTCAAACCAGCCCAGAGTGGTTCTCTCTGTGTTCTGCACTCGGCCATGCGAGTGGTCTTTTCTGGCTGCCTTGGGTACTTAATAGTTGAAATTTGGGGAACACAGTCCAGAGGCCTTCCTGCTGATGTGATTGGGCAACACAGCTGCAGCATGTAAGGACACATCTGGTATAATATCACAGGAAAGGACCTGGAGATCTATGGATGAAAAGCACCAAAATGTGAAGATTACATGTACTTTTCAGGAGGGTCCCTGCCCCAAACTGCTTCCAATGCCAAGCAGCCACCAAGGAGGGTAAGACAAAAGGCCCCACCAAAATGTGGGAGAGGGGAGATTGAAGGCCACTGGGCCAAGCTTCCACACCCAGTCAGTGCCAGTCAGGGGGATTCCCCACTGGTGCAAACTGAAACCATGTCGCTAACGTGAGTGTGGGATTTTTGAACAACCTGCCCGTCTTCAGCTCCTGGGCTCTGTGAAATCAGGTGGAAAGGCAGGGAGGGCAATGCTCATCGCCCCGGGCCAGCTCGCTCCACTCAGCTGTTGCACGCTCAGTGCTCGTGGGCAAAGCACCTAAGATGCGCAGTGGAGGCTGGGAAGGGCTCAGCCCCATGGCAGTGGGGCCCATCGAGGAGCTTACCCGTCCAGACACCGTCAGGCCGCGGTGCTTTCTGGGGCTGGGGGGGAGCAACCCACCGCTGGGAGAAGGGGGGATACAGGGGTGGGGGAGTCTCCAGGCCACGTCAGCACTTGGCGGGGCTTCCTTGGGTCGGCACCGGGACACGCTGGGTACAGCCCCCCCCCCACCAGCCCCCCCCTCCAGCCCCCAGCTCCCCCCTCCAGCACCCGCCCCGCGGGAGAGGTGGGGGTAGGGGCGGGGGCCCAGGGGGTCGGTTCCGGGGAATCCCGGTCTGGCGGGGGGCGGGATCTGGGATTCTTCGCTTTGTGACGTGCTGGCGGCTCGGCCAATGGCGCGCGCGGGGCCGGCCTGGTCGGGATGACGTAGACGCCGGGGCTCGGCCAATGGCGGGCGCCGGGTGGAGGGGTGCGAGCCTGGATCCGGAGTGTCGGAATGCGGCGGGCGCGGGCCCAGGTGGGAGTCGGGAGCGGTCAGGATCGGGGCCGGGGCTCGGGCTGTGCTCCCGGGGCGTGGGGGCCCCGTGAGTGAGAAGGGGCTGGTTTGGGGAGTGGGGGCTGAGATGGGGGCTGTGGAAGTTGGGGGTGGAGAGTGAGGCAGGGGGCTGTGATTGGCGGGGGGCTGTGCGGGGGTGGTGTGGTAGGGGCTATGGAGTGGCGTGGGGGTTAGGGAATGGGGTGGGGGGCTGTGTTGAGGGGGCTGTTGGGGGGCTGTGGAAATTGGGGGTGGAGAGTGAGGCAGGGGGCTGTGATTGGCGGGGAGCTGTGTGGGGGTGGTGTGGTAGGATGGGAGGGGGTATGGAGCGGCGTGGGGGTGAGGGAATGGGGTGGGGGGCTGTGTTGGGAGAGCTGAGGGCTGGTGGGGGGGTCTGTGTTGGGAGACCTGGGAGCTGTGTTGGGGGAGCTGTGTTGGGGGGAGATGGGGGGGCAGGCTGGGGACACAGACCCATATGCCTGGGCAGAGTGGAGGCATTCTAACAAGCTCAACTTTGCTTCCTCCTTTTTGAGGTTTATACAATCAACCCGCCGACTGAGCCGCTCATCAGCTTCCCCTAGGTCTGGCAGCTTATTTAGGCATCTCACCCAGAGCTGTGTCATGGGGCTGGGTAGGGGAGGTGATCTCAGCAGAGGATGTTGGAGAACTGAACAAAAATGGGGCAGGAGGATGGCTGTGGGATGTAGACTGATGGTTTTGGGGGTATAGCTCTGTGCTGGGACTCCCAGGATGTGGGGTTAATCCTCAGCTCTGCCACAATTCCCTCTGTGAATCATCGCTCTGGAAAGCAGACTGCAGGGATCCGTCTTGCCTTGGCTGGTTGCGAATGAACTAGAAATAGATGCAATGTAATAGCAGGGCTCAGCTATCTCTTGAATCCATTAGCTGCCAGTTTAGGGCAGGTGCCACCGTGTCCTGCAGATGTAGCTCATCCCACAGTGCTGGAATGCCTGTGGCTGTCTGGGCCATGACTGTTCTCTCCTGTTTCCTTTGTCTCCTTCAGGATTGAACTGAGCTGCCTGGTGCGTGGCTCTGCATGTGGAGCAGGGGAAACTTTTGCTCTCTGAAGAGTGGACTGGGCTCTTTTCAGTCTGGCAGCCATGTCTACCTTCAGGCAGGAGAATGTGGAGGATCATTATGAAATGGGAGAAGAGCTGGGCAGGTGAGTGTGCCAACCGGGGCGGATCCCCTCTTGTGGGCAGAGCCATCTCCTGGCCATAAAGCCAAGAGCCTAGTCACTTATAGTTATTAAAGAAACCCCCGGCGTGGTTGTTTTTTGCTACCTTAGCCAAATGCCATGTCTGCCCCTCTTTCTCTATCTTCCTTCCCTGTGTCTTCAGTTGTGTGGGATTCTCTACTGCTTGCTGTCTTAAATTGTTGGGCAGTGGTGTTGTGTCTTTCTCTAGACTCTGCTCTGGTTGGGTTGTGTGGCTTAATGAATACCTTGAGCTACGTGGGAATTTTTGAACACCCCTTTGTTTTGCTCACATGAGACTGATTCCTTGAAATGAACTTTTTATGGACATGGGCCCGTTTCCATTAAACTTTAGTTGAGAGAGGTTTCTCAGATCCAGGGTGCAATTTCAGCAGAGCATCAGCCAACCAGATGGGAGCCGGGAGGAGGCCTCAATCTCTCCTGTTGGAGTTGTTTCACTTTGCATAACTAATGAAATGTTCATTGGGCCAGCTAGAGAGAGCATAAGGTGACAGATCAAGCTTTCATATTAATAATTCATTCCCGTTTTAGCGGAGCTATGGCTCTTTCCCCATGAGCTCTCATCATTTCCCTGTTTGGCTGGGTCTGCCTGCCTCCAAGAGACGCCTGTGGCTTCCTCTAGCATTCTTTGTGTGTGTCTCAGTTGGGGGTGGTGGTGAGGAGACAGGCAGGCATGTTTCTGGTATGAACCATCTTTGCCTTTTGACAGAAGCTAGGCTGGTTTTAGAACCCAGGAAGAGGCCATTGCATTGCATTGAAAACTGGACTTACATTGGATGCAAAACCCGTGTGTCTCTTAGCTGTGCTCCATGCCTTAGCCCTGTTCCAAAGAGTTTATGGTCTGATGCAGACGTGCTGAGCCTGGCAGCTACAAGTGGCTCTTTAATGTGTCTCCTGGGACTTTTTCCTGCATGTTATCAAACACTGTATGATTTAATTATTAACCAATCAGGATGCTCTTATTATATTGTTACTCAGTTGTCACTGGTAAAATAATTTTTGGTCAGTCATTTTGCTGTGGGCATCTGATGAAGTGGGGTTCTACCTACAAAACCTCATGTGATAAATAAATTTGTTAGTCTTTAAAAGTGCCACAGGACTCTGTTTTTATATATATATATATATATATATATAT
>ML685800.1:7521605-7552700 GCA_007922175.1 Pelusios castaneus
TATATATATATATATATATATATATATATATATATATATAACAGTGAATTCACACTATTCTGGCTCTTTTGGGTAATGTGAATCGTTAATTTGGCCCCTGAGGTCTGGGTATCTCTGGCGTAACAAGAGTACTGTGGTGTTGGAGTTTGCCTCTGTAGGGGAATGCTTACTGGTGGAAGTGTTAAAATAAAAGTACACTTTAAATAAAATCCTCTATTGGGAACATTTCTAATGATCATAGGCTTCTTAAAAAAAAACCCCTTTTTCCCCACAAAATTAAATTGCTGAATCAAATTGAAGTTGGCGGTGTCCCTTGAAGTCTGCATTCCAAGTCTGAACCATAGAGCAGAGTTAAAGTGGGTGTAGCAAAACCAGAAAATTCTGATCCGTGTGGGAATGGTGTTTAAGGTTGGCATTAAACTTCAGCATCTAACCGTAGCTGGATTGCTGTGGTGGCTCTGATTTAAATAATGTGCAATATGAGATGTTCTTTGGACTGCCTTCGGCATCCTCCACTGCCAGCAAAGAAGTGTTGTGTATTGGGGTGTAGCTTGGAGTTGCTTGGGCACGGTTTTCCTTCTGAGTCCTGTAACCACGCAGGTGACCCTGTCAGCGTTTAAAAAATCACGCTGATCCTTGGAACACTACACGCTCAAAGCATTTCCCAGATCATCCTCCCTTTGCTCCTGTTAGGTAGACAGGCGGTTACTGTTACCTGGGGAGAGTTCTTGCCCGGGTCTACAGAAACGTAACTACCTTGTGAGTCTGGCCATTCTGCAGTGCATAGGTGTGTCCTTCTTTTTACCTTGGTCTTTTCCATCACCCAGATGATGTGCGGGCATCATAGGTGGCAGTCTTCGAGTGAGCTCTTTCGGCCGTTTCCTAGGCCTGTTGACCTTTAGTTGAATTCTCTTTTAAAGTTTGCTGGACTAACCTGCTGGTGCTGAGTTCTGCCTTCATGGAGCAAACCTGTGTCTGCTGCCCCTGAGGGTTTCTCAAATCCCTGCGCTGGTGGGGCAAAGGTGGCAGGAGAAACGTGGCTTCCTCTTGCTTCCTCCTGTTCAGGCACCTGGAAAGTTGCCGACTGTGTAGTGAAAAGAGATGGGGAAGGACACAAGATTTGTAAAGGAGACCAGTGGCTCCCCTTTCCTCTGTGCTTTGGGTTTGACTGATGTGTTCATAGAGGACTTAGCATCTTAAAATGCATGTGTCCCTGGATTCCCTTGGCTCTTGTGATTTGCGTCACTTCTCTGCCTTGGCAGGGTGAGTTAAGGACAAGGTGACTTCCTTATTTCTAGAAGATGTTGGTGTTTTAGACACTTCACGCTTAATAGCCTGCTTCTTCATCCCCTGCACAGCACGCTTTGATGCAGCCAGGCTGCTGGATTTTGCAGATGGGAGTTTTCGCAGGCTTTTGGTCTGGGAAGCCTTTCCCATTTGATCAACTCAAAGTGCTTCCTCTCGAAGCAGGAGCCTTATATGGCAAGTTCAGGCCAGGCAGCTGCCAGCCAATGAAAAGAGCCTTGATGTCACCGTTTAAAAATGTAAATAACCACGTTGGCCGAGAGGCTCTCAGCATAATGTGGAGGAGGACTTGGGGACAGTTAATTTTGATCATTCCAGGGAGGGAAAAAAAAAGACCCGAAAGCTGAGCAGCGTAGCTTCCAGAGGCAGAATGGTCTAGTGAGTGGATCTGGCGACTGTGGGTCAAGACTCCTGGGTTCTGTTTTTTCATTCTGCCGCTGACTTCCTACGTGTTGTAACATAACCTGGTAGAGCCTCACTTTTTCAGCTTGTAAAGTGGGGGGCGACATTGACGTACACCCCGGGGGCAAGCCTGTGTTATGAATTAGCGTTCGCAAAGCTGAAGAGCTCTGTAAGCACCAAGCATTCTAGTCTGGGTGCTTGGTTCAGCTGCATAGGCGTAGTGCTCCCCAAATGCTCCCCGTGGTGAAATCGGGCTGCTCAGCAGTGGTGGCTGGAACGTCTTGAGCCGTTGGCTTTGTAGATCTGCGGGACCATTGTGATCGTTAGGCCATGGGAACACTTCCTGATTCCCGGACTGAGCCCTCGTAAGTTCTGGTTCTTTGTCAACAGGATGTTGCTCAAACGTGCCAGCGTCATCTTCACGTTGTTGTAATAATTAGCTTCCTGTTACCTCGGGAGATGAATATGTTACAAGGAAGGCTAAGGATTCGTATGAATCAGAATTACGTCTGCAGTCACATGACTGGGATAAAATCAGCACGGGTCACCAGGCTATAGGATGCTAAGTGAACTCTAGCTGGGGCCAGGAGGGAAGCCTCTTCCTCCGCTCCCTTATCCTCCCCAGCACAGCAGCAGATCGTGGTGGTATCACTTTATTCCAATGCCTGTGTCCGACGCACCATGCGGACAACCATAGGGGACGATCTGGACCAGTGACTCTCAATCTTTTGCAGGTTGTGATACGCTTGGCGGCGTGTGCAACCCAACAGGACACTCCAGCCCCCCACCTGCCTCTCTGCGACACACTTACCACTGTGTGGCGACAGAGTAATGTGTCCTGACACAGTGGTTGAGAGCCGCAGATCTGGACTATTGATCTGTCCGGGCTTGGCGGCTCTTAGGTCTGTTTGTATACCACGTGTGGTTGAAGTGTGCTTTCCACGAAAGGCTTTTCTTTTGTTTTTGTGCTCTGTTTTTAGAGTCTGTGATGCCCTGGTCTCTAGGTTGGTTATGTGGTGCATGGAGAGGTCAGATACTTAGACCTTGAGTCGAGTGGAAGGGCTTTAGCTACTGTGGGTCCCAGTGGGTTTGGGGGATGTTTGTAAGCACCTTCCTCAGTAAGGAAATGCAGAAATGGGAGGTCTCTTTAGAGCACAGCAGGCTCTAACTGCCCTAGAGTGGTCCCTGGTCCTCCAGGTAAGTGCAGTGAGAGGAGCCGTCTTATTAACTGCCGTGTGTCCTCCCCTGTGCAGTGGCCAGTTCGCCATTGTGCGGAAGTGCCGGGAGAAGAAAAGCGGCCTGGAGTACGCAGCCAAGTTCATCAAGAAGCGGCGCCTCTCGTCCAGCCGGCGGGGCGTGAGCCGGGAGGAGATCGAGCGGGAGGTGGACATCCTGCGAGAGATCCAGCACTCCAACATCATCACGCTCCACGATGTCTTCGAGAACAAGACAGACGTGGTGCTGATCCTGGAGCTGGTCTCGGGCGGCGAGCTCTTTGACTTCCTAGCTGAGAAGGAGTCCCTGACGGAGGAAGAGGCCACCCAGTTCCTCAAGCAGATCCTGGATGGAGTCCATTACTTGCATTCCAAGCGCATAGCGCACTTCGACCTGAAGGTGAGTTTTGACCAATGCTGCCCGGGGCCCTTGCCTGCTAGATGCAGCAAGTCACGGCGCAGACGGCCCCGTCGGCAGAGAAGCCGGCTCCATCTTGTGCTGCGACCTCATTAGATCTTCTCAGCTCAGTGGGATTGACACCGGGAGGGAGATCTCCAAGGGCTGCTGCGGGAAGTCGTTTGTGGTCCAGAAGTCTGTGCTCCTTTTTCTAGGGTTCAGCATGGTGCTGTGGGGGATGGGAAGTGAGGTGTGCTCTTCCAGGTGAGACAAAAGCGAGGTCCTGACTGCTCCACTTCCCAGGCCCTCTGAATTCATACATAGGGGCTCAACTCTGCTTATTTACACAGCTGTCAACCCCTGTGCTGCTCTGGGTTTTTTCCAGTATGTCTCGATCAGACTCTGGTCTGTTGGTTTGGAGTCAGGCTTACGTGTGTAAGCGCACGTGCAAGGGAGTGAACCCACGTGGATCACCACCAACTTCACATGAGCAGGTGTAGCCGGAAGAGGCACGGAAAGGTTCTCGAGAGGCCGCAAGCACAACCACAGTGGCAAAGCACGCACGCAGTGCACGTGTACAGAACCTGCTGAGGCTTAGCCTTGCCATTCTGGGCGGATGTTTGAAAGAACCACACAGAAATGGTGCCGTGCCAGACACGCACAGGCTTCCTGTGCTGCTCAGCCTTTATTCCTGAAGCGTGTGTTTGAATTCCTCTTGGCAGAAGTGGACTGGCCGTGGGAGAACGGGCTGGAGTCTGTCTTTCTCAAGGCAGCCTCAAAGCAGTTGTCAGCGGTGCTCTGTTATTGATGTGGCAGGAAGGAACCAGCTTGACTTTCAGATCCGAGGCAGCGACTGCAGGGCTGGCGGCTTGGAGAGCCTTGTTTTGAGCGATAGACGTAGTTGAGGTGACTGAGTGGGGTAAGGAGGATAGGGAATCGCAGGATGTGCCTTTCCTCAAAAGTGCAGGGATTTTAGGGAGAGCGTTGCTGGAAGCCAGTACGAAAAAGACCCAAACCACCGGCTGCTTTTGATTCCCTCCAGCCAGAGAACATCATGCTGCTGGACAAGAACGTGCCCAACCCCCGCATCAAACTGATCGACTTCGGCATTGCTCACAAAATCGAAGCAGGGAACGAGTTCAAAAACATCTTTGGGACCCCGGAGTTCGTAGGTAAGAGGGAAGTGGGGCGACAGCGGCGTGGAGGTTTTCAGTGTTCGAAAGGCTTGTTTGAATGTGGGAAAGGTGTCCTGTGACGCTGCAGTGAAGGAACGCCTGGGTGGCTGGTTGGGCAACGGCTGGTGGGATCCCCATTGAGATGCAGGATGTTCTCAACTCGGGAAATGCAGTTTAGAAGCAGGTGTCTGAGCAAAGCAAAGGGAAACACTTTCTTCGTTCACCTCCTTACCTCCAGAGAACCTACTACTCAAGATAGTCAAGACCAAAGCAGATTGTGAAGAACTTCAAAAAGATCTCACAAAACTAAGTGATTGGGCATCCAAATGGCAAATGAAATTTAATGTGGATAAGTGTAAAGTAATGCACATTGGAAAAAATAACCCCAACTATACCTATAATATGATGGGGGCTAATTTGGCTACAACGAGTCAAGAAAAAGATCTTGGAGTCATTGTGGATAGTTCTCTGAAGATGTCCGTACAGTGTGCGGAGGCGGTCAAAAAAGCAAACAGGATGTTAGGGATCATTAAAAAGGGGATAGAAAATAAGACTGCAAATGTATTATTGCCCTTATATAAATCCATGGTACGCCCACATCTCGAATACTGTGTACAGATGTGGTCTCCTCATCTCAAAAAAGATATTCTAGCACTAGAAAAGGTTCAGAGGAGGGCAACTAAAATGATTAGGGGTTTGGAGAGTGCCTCGTATGAGGAACGATTGAAAAGGCTGGGCCTCTTCAGCTTGGAAAAGAGGAGACTGAGGGGGGACATGATAGAAGTATATAAAATTATGACTGATGTGGAAAAAGTGGACAAGGAAAAGTTGTTTAAATACTCCCATAATACAAGAACCAGGGGTCACCAAATGAAACTGATAGGTAGCAGGTTCAAAACAAATAAAAGGAAGTTCTTCTTCACACAACGCACAGTCAACTTGTGGAACTCCTTACCTGAGGAGGTTGTGAAGGCTGGGACTATAACAATATTTAAAAGGGAACTGGATAAGTTCATGGTGGCTAAGTCCATAAATGGCTATTAGCCAGAAAGGGGTTAAGAATGGTGTCCCTAGCCTCTGTTTATCAGAGGATGGAGACGGATGGCAGGAGAGTGATCACTTGATCATTGCCTGTTAGGTTCACTCCCTCTGGGGCACCTGGGCACTGGCCACTGTCGGTAGACAGATACTGGGCTAGATGGACCTCTGGTCTGACCCAGTACGGCCTTTCTTATGTTCTTATGTTCTTACTAGGATGTCTCCATTGAGACATGTGGGGACACTGGGAAACGTTGCAGGGCTGTGGCTGCTCCTCTGGAGGTCACTGGCAATCCTTTGGCTTCTTGGAATCAGGTGGAGCACTGCGTGCTGGGAGTGGTATTCGATTTGATGGACAGGTGCGGCCTGCAGGAAGGGAGGCTGCAGCCCGCTCCATCAGCTGTGTGTCCAGGACAGCCCTGAGACTGAGGAAGCTACCAGTGTAGCTGTGAACTAGGTCTCCTTACTTACAGCTCTCTTCTCCTGGGGGGTGGCTAAGTCCAGCTGGACGGGGCGACGGAAGCTGCTTGCAATGGATTCTCCCTGCAGCATCACTCTGTCTGTCTCTCTTTTTCCTTTGAAAGCCCCTGAAATAGTGAACTATGAGCCCCTGGGACTGGAGGCGGACATGTGGTGAGTACACCGGGACTCTCGGGCCGGTGGCTGAACATCTACTGACGATGGCGGCTTCGGTCCTGCACCCCTGCTGTGGTAGACACCAACTGGTAGCTTCCTTAGCGAAGCCAAGAATTAAATACCCCCGGAGGCTGTACCATTGTCCTGTTGCTGGAGGGGAGTCCCTGTAAGCCAGGGTTGAGATGCACGGGGTGGGCAGTGTGCAGGAAGCAGCCCGTATGCTACACTGGCGCATACGCTAGCTTGCATTTCTAATGTTAATGTGGCATATTCTTGTAGGATGGGCTGCTTCGGTCTGCAGAGCTGTCAGCCTGGCACTGGCCATCGGTCCGGGAGGAGGGAGCCTGTCCCTTGCTTGTCTCATGTGTCCAGGCAGTGTCTGATTCTTTTGCTCCAAATTTGGTAGCCCCCCTCTAATTCCCTCCTTTTATATCTTTTTCTTCCTCACTCTCGTTCCTGTGTTTCTTCGGTTGGTCCAGGTAATCGGTTGATTCCTAGTTCTGCGGTACCTTTCTCAGAGTCTCTTAAAGTCAGAAGGGACCAGTATGATCATCTAGTCTAACCTCCTGTTCAATGCAGGTCACAAAACCTCTCCTGCCCACTCCTGCAATAAACCTCTAACCTATGACTGAGTTATTAAAGTCCTCAAATCGTGGTTTAAAGACTTTTAAGTACAGAGAATCCACCAGAAAATGAGGTGTGTCCCATGCTACAAAGGAAGGTGAAACCCTCCCAGATTCTTTGCCAATCTGCCCTGCGGGGAAATTCCTTCCTGACTCCAAATATGGCAATCAGTTAAACCCTGAGCATGTGGGTGAGACTCACCAGCCAGGTACCCAAGAAAGAATTCTCTGTAATAACTGAGAACCCACTCCATTAGATGTCCCATCTCAAGCCATTGGCATATCCACCACCAATAATCAAAGATCAGTCAATTGTCAAACGAGGCTGTCCATCATACCATTCCCCCCCCCCCCCTAATTTTTTCAAGCTCAGTTTTGAAGCAAGCTAGTTTTTTTTGCCCCCACAGCTCCTCTTGGAAGGTTACTCCAGAATTTCACTCCTCTGATGGTTAGAAGTGGTCAGGCCTTGAATTCTTGGTGGGGAGGGTTTCAGACAGGCTGGTGTCTTTGAATGCTGCTAACACCAGTGCTTGGGGAATGAGGTGTTTGTGGGCTGGGACTTGGGATAGACCTGTAATCATTGACGGTTGAGTGGATTCTGGAGGACTTGCGCATCCTGGAAGTTTCAGATGGAATAACACAGCCCCAGGTTCCCTCTCCTGGGCTTTATGGGCAGCTCAGGGCTGCAAATGGGAAAACTTGACCTTGGACGGAAGTCTGTGCTAAGGAAAAGATGGAGTCTTGGGGACAGTTGGCTGCAGGGTGGATAAGTCTGTCACTAAGCTAGCAATACCTTGTGCCCTCTGTTGGAAAACCTAAAAGACTTTAGCCTGGAGTGAGAAACCTGACTACAGTGCAGTGATCTCGTGTCCTTTCTCTCTCTCTCTCTCCTAGGAGTATCGGGGTCATCACGTACATTCTGTGAGTATGAGGACAGTTCTTTACTGGGTGTAAGAATATGCTTGCCTGCATTTGGAGATAGCCTTGTCCAGAGCTGGGACTGAGGGCTCCTCTGGTTTATACCCAGCTCTGCCACTGAGTCACTGCCTGACTGGGGGTGAATCCTTTCCCCTCTGTGTACCAGGGCCTGGAGTAATGTTAGTTCCCCGCGGGGGCTGTTTGTGTCTGTCTGACGGTAACAGTCTGGTCTCGCCCGGCAGGCTGAGTGGCGCCTCTCCGTTCTTGGGTGAAACGAAGCAGGAGACCCTGACGAATATCTCCGCTGTGAACTATGACTTTGACGAGGAGTATTTCAGCAACACCAGTGAGCTGGCCAAGGACTTCATTCGGCGCCTGCTTGTCAAAGATCCCAAGTACGAGATCAGCCGGTTGGCGCGAATTGTAGGGAGCAAGGCTTAGGGACAGTGGTGTGCTTCATAGTGTCCCCTGCCAACAGCCTCCAAATACCCCAGGCTCCCTCTTGCTGCCCTCGTGCAGTGGAAGAGCTTGGTTAATATGCTGCTTGTTGTCTGCCCCAGTGAAAGCGGAATGGCCAGCAACTGTGTCTCTTGGGCCATAGGTCATCTAGAAGTGCTGTCCATCACCTCCTAAAGTTGCTTGTTTGCCATCAACAGGCTCCAGTCTCACAAATCAAAAGTACCTAATTCTCCCCATGCTGCTCCAGGTGTGCGGGTTTAATGGGATCCACTGGACTGGCTGTGGTCTCTCCAGGACTCTGATCTGTCACCAAACTAACGCGCCAGTAGCTCTGATAACCGGTTTCGCTCTCCAGAGGATCTGCACTTAGCAGAGAAGCTGGTTGGCTCTGGGCTGCGGTGGAGCCCATGGGGCAGGAAGGCGAAAGTTCCATGGTGCAGTATGTGTGGGGTCAGGCAGTGGAAGCAAGAAGCTGCTGCTGCCTGCGTTGCTGGGAGGCTGGCGATTGGTTTGATTAAAGCGGAGATTGAGCGTAATGGGCCCAGCTCTTTCTGGGGGCAGATTTCTAGTGGCCCAAGTGTGCCAAAAGCTCTGCCCAGTGGCCATAGCCTAATGAACATCCCTCCTATCATTGCAGGAAGCGGATGACAATTGCCCAGAGTCTGGAGCATCCCTGGATTAAGGTAAAAATCCATAAATACTTGTGGCCTGGCTCCTTTTCCTGAAGGTCCTGTGGCGGGGAACTGCGTGCACTCAGCCCCTGTGGAAAATCAGGCCATTCTTCTTGTGGTCTAGCATTGCTATTTAAATAGCATTGGCATCCGCCTTTCAGGTTGGTGTGGTGAGTAAGCAAATGCCTCTTGCCTAGAGAGAGCACCGCCGAGCTGATCTGTGGTCTACAGGGGCATGATTCATGGCCAGCCTTGAAGCAGAGGTGGGGGCAAAAAAAAGGCCATATGTGTGGAAGTAGAATTCTCCACAGGCAGGGGCATGGGGGATCAGCAACTCCGGGGAGGTAGTGCAGCTGCCCTGTGTGTGGGCTGGCTGTGATTCATGCACGAAGCAGCTGATGTGAATGCAGCTGGAAGACTCATTGTTGGGCTGTTTAAATGCACGTCTGGGGGCTAGGAGAGGAGAGTTGTTAACCCTTGGATGGTACCTGAGAGCTGAGTTTTCCCCTTTTCCTCCTGGCAGGTGATCAAGAGGAGGAACGTCCGCAACGAAGACAACGGCAAGAAGCCGGAGAGGCGGCGGCTGAAGACCACCCGGCTCAAGGAGTACACCATCAAATCCCACTCCAGCATGCCCCCCAACAACACCTACATCAACTTCGAGCGCTTCTCCAAGGTCATGGAGGAGGTGGCTGCGGCTGAGGAGAGCCTCCGGGAGATGGAGAGGAACAAGAAATCCTTCCAGGAGGACATCGAGGCCTTGCGCTCCATCTACGAGGAGAAGGAGTCGTGGTACAAGGAGGAGAATGAGAGCATCAGCCAGGACCTGCGCCAGATCCGCCAGGAACTGCAGAAGACGGAGGCCCTGAAAAAGCAGGCCCAAGAGGAGACCAAGAACGCTCTACTGGTGGCCAATGGGCTCAAACGGCGCTACCGGAAGCTGGAGAACCGATACGAGGCTCTAGCCAAGCAGGTGGCCTCAGAAATGAAGTTTGTGCAGGAGTTGGTGCGGTCCATGGAGCAGGAGAAGCTGCAGGGTGGAGAAGGGGACTGTGGCATCCGCTAGCCTTATTCTGCTGTTCTTATCGGGGGAAGGGGCAGAGCAGGGATGGAAAGGGGGTGGGGCACCCAAACTGTGCTCACTTTTGCTTCATGGACTCACCAGGAGGAGCCCAAGAGGCTCCGCCTTAATAGCATAAAAGGGGAGGAGATTGCAGCGTTTAATATGGCAGGTGTGACGGACTACAACTCCCATCATGCAGTGCTTCTGATCCGAGCCGTAGTCTGGTGAGCCCGCTGCAGGCTGGGACTTGTAGTCTTCCCCAAGTTGCCCCGCCATATGAGACTGCAATATTTATGGGCCAGCCCCTGTTTGAGAGTGTCTCAGCAATGGCAGCTCTTGATCTCTTGTGGGTGGATCCAATCCTTGGCCAAGGACCTGGGCTGTTCCTAACTCTGACATTAAGAATGATCAGCTCATGGCTTCCTTGAGGATCCATCTCCTTCCTCACGCTCTGACCACCAGCAGTTTAAGCTGTGACTTGTCTTCTAATGCCCTGCAACCATCGCTGGGTCTCTCCTGACCTGGGCTCTGCAGCTCTTTGGACTTGCGTCCCGGTGCAGGAATTTGGTCTGCAAGCGTATTAGACTCTGTCTGGGGAGAGAGACCACCAGCGATTCTTAGATAAGCTAGTTCCATAGGGGACTCACGATGCTGGGGCGCAGCTGAATGGCTCCGCGAGGGGTCCTTGATCTGTGAATTGCTTGGTCTCTGTCGGTAGCTCTCTAGCTTCACCCTGTTAGCCTGA
Source organism: Pelusios castaneus (assembly GCA_007922175.1). Lineage (NCBI taxonomy): Eukaryota > Metazoa > Chordata > Testudines > Pelomedusidae > Pelusios > Pelusios castaneus. The sequence goes on from ML685800.1 coordinate 7,532,252, forward strand.
GGAGGCGATGTACCTGGGCGTGGTTCCCAGCAGCACAAAGCAGGCAAGGGATGCAGTAGGGCACTGGGCTTCTACCTCGAAGGCCTCCTCTCATGTTGCTCGCTCTTTCCCAGGGTTTAAATTGTACCTGAATCCTGGCTGTGGTAGGGACTGGCTGAACTTTCCTGAGCCTGTGCTGGGTTATTGGAGCTTTGAGCCCTTCTTCCACCCCATCGCCATGACAAGGGAGGGGTTTGTTCTTCTGACATGCTTCCTCCCTGGTAACATACATATCAAATGTCAGCCTTTATCCCAGCGGAGACTAGGATTCCAAACCCTCGGTATTGTCCCAAGATACTGCTGCTGTAAACGTAGCCACCCGTGTCCAGTTCCCTCTGTCTAGTTCTGAATCTCCTCTGAGGCCCCTCCCGTCCTCTGGATGTTCTTCTAGAGACATCTTGGCTGGGCTGTCTGGCTGCCCCTCACAGCCTCTTCCATCCGTGACTTGCTCTCCGGGGGGAGCAGCGTCTCCGACTCCCGACGCAGCTGGATGCTTCCCCAGGTCTCTGCCTGTCACGTGGCATCTGTTTTCCCTCCGCGTGGTACAGCTCAACCCTGAACCCTCTTAGGAGTTAGCACAGCCTCTTCTTTGCACAATAGGAATATCAGTGTCATGGACACTAGATATGGGAAAGCTCAGTTAGGAGGCAGGTGGAGCTGGCTAACTCCATGCAGGGCTTCCTTGTTGTCTCCATTACTGTCTCTTCTCACCCGTGTAACAAGCTCCTCGCGTTGTGGTCTGTACTCCAGACTGGATTCGCTGTCCCATAAGCGTCTCTCCTGACTCTTGCTCCCTGTTTGTTTCTAACCGACGCTTGCCATTGACCAGACCTTAAATTTCTCTCTGCTCTCCTGTTCTAGATCTAGGCAGTGGCCTGATTCAGTGTTTGGCTTTCTAGGATCTAATTCCTTTGCTCATTTCTCCCCAAACCTCTCCTTATTTCTGCCCTGTGCAGAAGCCATTTGTCAATGCTTGATCCCTTTCCTCCCCTATCCCAGGCCCATCTTTGGGCATTAACTACCCCCTGCAGTTTCTTGACCTCAGTGCACTTCCCATTTCGCTGCATGTTGCTAGTTCATTCCTCCAGATTGTTGATGAGCTGGGTTCATGGTCTGTAGAACTTGATTTGTCACTTCCCTGTAGTAGCTCCTCTAGTGCCATCCTCCCAGGGACTTCGATGCACTTTGCAAACAGCCATGAAACCTCAGATGACCCCATGGGTAGAATCTCTGTACAGTTTTAGGGGAGAACTGAATTGCACAGTTAAGTCACTGACACATGGGAATAGAACCCAGGAGTCCAGACTTCTGTCCCCATCACCAACCTAGCTCCACCTGCAAGCTAAACCAGATTTTTACCTCGACGATCCATGCTGGTTTACAGCTGCTCTCTGGCCTCTTACTCAGCCAGCTTTAAAATCCAGCCTTGTGCTTCACTATCAGTAAAATGTTCTGTCTTTGATGCAGTTGTCTTGCTGCGTTGTACTGAAAGTGGCTTTGATGGTTCAAGGCAACTGTTTGAGTCTATAGTGTACCCTTTAATTTCAGTTTCCCTAATTTTGACCCTTTTAACCACTTTCTGTCTTCAACCACAGATCCAGTTTCCTTTCTTGGCTTCCCTCCCATCTGGCCTACCCCAGGGTTTGCTTTGTAAACCCACCCCGTGTAAGAAAGAGTCTGTATACAGACTGGCAGCGGTGGGGGAAGAAAACTTCTCTCAAGCTGGAAAACGATAATCAGGCTGCAGACATGGCGTGTGCAGCTGTTTTGGTCTATTCTAATCTGTGGGCAGTAGAGTCTGGTGGGGAAGAATGCAAAAAATGCCACGGATTTTCATGGCTTTTGTGCTGATTCTTCATCACTGTTCCCACAGCAGTGAGGAATTTATAGCCTGTTTTTTAATGCGGATGCATGCGCTCTAAAAGCTGGTGCCTGTGTGTGTTTGAGAATTGCTCTTCAGTCGGTCTCTTTAAATCCCTTTTTCCTTCTGCGTCTCTCTCTGCTCCTATTTACGACCAAAGATTTTGAATCTCCCCAGGGGCCCTTGAAGTTGCCAAACACATTTCAGTCTTGTGGCTTTCCGTGGGAATAAGGGATAGCTCGGCACTTCCCAGGTTCAAGCCCCAAGTCTGCAGTGAGCACAACTTAAATCCTGTGCGCATGTCACTCGTTGCCAGGCTATGTAAGCAGAGCGGGAGTAGAACTCCAGCGGTCAGGGCTGGGCTACCCCCAGGCTGTATCTTGGTTGTTAGTCACATATGATGGCAGCTACACCTAGAAATTCTTTAACGTTCTTTGCCCACCTTAAGGGTTTGGCCTCTGTGCTGTAAAAAAGAAAGAGCAAGAAAATACCTAGCAGAAAGCATTGCTGTTGTCTCTTCCCACACAGAGGCTATGTTTGTGATGCACTTATCCCATTCCGGGTGTGTTAAACTTTTCTCCTGTGCCATAGCTCCAAAGGGCGTGGATTGGAAAGATCGCCTTGCACCTGTGTATGGTACAGCGTGGAGGGCCGTCCTGTACCTCTTGAACTCTGAGCTGCATTGCCCATGGTGCCACCTTTGAGAGTTAAATGGACTCCTGTGTTTGTGCCAATTTGAGTCAAAAGCATTCCTGCCTGTGATGTAACCCAGCACCAACTTCCGAAATGAAGTGTACACCTTCCAGGCAGTGCTTTAGAGTGAACTTGTTTTAGTGGCATGGAAATGTCTGTGTAAAATGAGGAGGGGTTGGGGCCCAAACCATGATAGGTTCATCTCTTGGCCTGGTTGCGTATGCTGGCGATCCGAGAACCCAGATGCTCAACAAAGAGACACTGGTTACCAAGCAGAAACTAAATCTGCAGAAGGCATGTGTTTTCTTGGCTTCTTCTTTGTCTGTGATGTGTGATCTCCAAGCATTCTTCCCGGACCCAGCTGCTGGGTGTTGAGTGGTGTCAGAGGAGGGAACCTGACAGCCATTCCTGTATGTTCCTGGTTTTCTAATCCCTTTTTCCCCCCAGTGTTTTTATATAGTGTGTTGGTGGAAGCAAGAGCTAATGGGGGTGGGATTAATTAGAGGAGGAGAGGTGGCTTTGAACTACCATGGGAGATACGGCCTTTGTCCACAGTTTGAGCCGATTGCGAGCCAGTCCCCAACGCTGGAAGCAGATGTCAGCATAGCACTGGATTTGGGGAATCCTGACGCTGATCATTAACATGACAGTGGGGCGGCTAGAAACTCCATCTGTGAGCCATTAGTCAATGGGGCCCCTGACCCCTTGCAGAGCCGTCCCTGTTCTGCCTAGCAGTCTGCAGAGGAAAGGCTGAGAGAGGTGTCTGGGGAACCGGATGCTCTGCTATGACTTGAGGCATAGAGCACAGAGCCTAGGGTGGAAAGGTGTCTATAATGCCTTCTCCTTGGGAGCCCCCAGGGAAAGAGAGCGAGATGAGAGGAGGATGCTTTTTTAGTGACCAGCCCCACTGGCTGCAGTCGGAGTTGGATCCATGCTCAGTGGCCTCTCCATGAGCCCTGCAGAGAACATCTTTTCCAGGATCAAGGATGCTGGGGGGGGGCGAGCGCCTTCTTTCTTGGCTGCACGCCTGGTGAGCAAGGAAAGTGCCTGAATCAGGGAGGTGAGGTCTCCATCCCCTTTTGTGGCTCAGGCCACCGTGGTGCTGAGCCTTGTTGAGTTACGTCATGCACAGCTGGGAGCAGATCTGGTGCAGGTGCCCTTATTTGGAGTTGGCTGAATCCCCGGTGTTTCTACCAAAGGGGAGCGGAGCTGGCCTGTTTACACCTGTTGTTGCTGTGTGGCTACTCTCGCGTTCCAGCTGGGGGGTGGTCTGGGAGATGGAGCAAACGTGACTTCTTAGAACTTCCTAGGAAAGGCCGGGCTGCAAGCTTCCTCTTGTGGCAGCTGGAAGAATGTGTATTGGGTCATTGGATGCTTGGGCTGGATTCCCAAAGGGCTCAGCTTCCACTCTTAACGGGAGAATCTGGGCTAGGTCTGATAGTTCTGCCGCCACCAGTCTGCACTGGGAAAAGAAGCTTGTTAATGGTGTAAAAACAACTCCTTGGAAAGGTTGATGGTGGAGCCAGGCTGCTCCAGCCCGTTGCTTGTGAAGCCTATCTTGGAATGAGGATGGCGGTACACTCAGCTGCAATAACTAGCAGCCAATCAGTGTTCAGGTTTGCCTGAAAGAAGTGGGGGTTGACCAATCACTGACTCTCACTGTCCTCAGTGTAGACAGGGCCTTGGTTCACCCTCTTGGCTGTCTCGGCTCCTGGGTCACATTCCGTGCCACGTCCCTGCAGCCTGCAGAGCAGGGAGACGTATTAACCTTGGTTTTAGGTCTGTTTTTATTATGAATGAAGCTGTGTACTGTGCTGTGACATGCAGAATCCAGCACCAATGGGTCATATCAGCCTGTCTTTATTTTAAAGGAATAAAGATTTCAATATCAGTGGGCTGGCGCTGGCTTTTGTTCTGATGTGGGTGGGAGGAACCTGTCTTTAGGGGAGGGGCCAAGATAGCCTCATCAGGGAGAGCTTGCGTTGGTAAGCCATCAGGCTGCCTTATTTCCAGGACACGAGTTCAAATTCAGCCACGGGAGAGTGTTGGCCATTATGGCGCCCTACATGAAATGAGTTTGGGATAGACGCCATTTCATCTGATCCATGTGATTATCAAGCCTGCCACCCCTCAGGGTACTGACCAATTGCTACATTGTGTGAAATTCCTGCCCACTCTTTTCTTCCCCCTAGCCCTGACCCATATTTGCAAGGCCCTGTTCTGTGACTAAACACCAGCCTTTCTCCCTCAGGGGCTGGAGGCTCGTTACCTTTTTTACACACTAAATTTGTACTGTTTAAACGCCTTCTTGGGGCTGGGAGCACTTTGCATTTCAAGGCAGGTCCCTAGTTAGTCTCTGAATTTTGCAGGTTGAGAGAAATGGTGACGGGGTCCTTCCACAGTGCCCCATGGCGCTGATCCAACAGGAAAAGAAGCCCACACTGACTGAGCCCTTGTCACACCTGAATCATCTGTGATCTTAGCTCTACAGCGGCTGCTGATGTAGAATAACAACCTACTCGTGTGCCCACACAGCTTCAGGGGCAGGACACTGACCTTGGTGCTGAAGCACCTGGTTTTTCTCCTTGTCACAGTTCTTGGACATTAATGACCCAATGCAGGGTGCAGGCCCTACAGTAGCTGCAAACTTTTGTGAGTGAACCTCATGGGAGAGTCCGAGGAGGGAAGGCACCACTTCATACCTGCCGAGGGTGACATCTAGCGACACTCACCTACGCTGCACCTAGATCGTGGCTGTTTATGCAAGGGGACCGCATTACCCAGCTCTGCCTGTGCTTGCCTGGGGGTGTGTGTTGAAAGGAGATGGATAGCTCTCTGCTAGGTAGAGCTGTGAGCGCACGCTTTGGGAAAGGTGGGGGAATCGTTCATCCTCACTTCGATCACCGGCTGATCACCCTCAGGCCTGGGGGGACTGCAGAGCCAGGAGTTGAATCTGAGTTGAGGGGCTGGGCCCTGAGAGTGGGGAGAACTTTGAGGCAGTTACCAAACAGCTCCCACATCCGTCTTGGGGGGAGACGCTTACTTCCCATAAGAACAGGCAGCGAAGCAAGGGGGGCAAGTGTGCTGAGCTCAGTGTGACAGAGGAAGGGGTGTCCCTAGAGGTTGCTGGCTTCCCTTTCTTAAAGACCAGGCCCACGCCATTGCCTCCCGGCTACTGGTGCTCTGGTTTTGTCTTACCCAGTACCTGCCTGCCTTGGTCAGAGGACCGTTCATGGGTGCTGTGAGGGTCATCCCAGAGCACTTGTGGCTCACACTGCCAGCCTGCGTACCTGCTGGGAGAATTTATCCTCAAGAGCCCACTATCCAGTCCCATAAAAGCCTCCCCACCTGCTGCAAGTGGGGAGGGATGAATCCTGGGATCCTTCCCCAAAGGCTGCCCTAGACTGAGCAAGAAGTGGGGTGAGGGTAAAAGGCGGCAGCAGCATTCTGCCACGAAGTAAATGGGAGCCAGGCGTGACCACCCTCCCTGGCATGGCATTGCCTTCCACTTCCCTTTCCCAGTGCCTCCCACTGCTTCCCCAGGCCCATGAGAATACACCAGCCCCACCAGCTGAGTTGCCAAACCCAGCTCTAGTGTCTGAATGTGAGCAGTGGGTTCCTTCCCTGTCCAGGGTGGGAGGTGTAGAAGGGGCTGCCAACACCATGCCCAGTGACCCAGACTTAAACCCGTCTGTTCGTCCACCGCGTTCTCTCTCTTTTGGGAGAGTTTGCTTTGCAGACTGCACCCTCTGAGAGAGGTGAGGGAGCAGGGCTGCCACTGGGGCAGTCGACAACCCACTGTGACATGGCTCATGTAGTTCTTGATGCAATGAAGGGGTCCTTCTGTCCTTCCTGCTGCCTCCTCCCCCCGTCACTGGGTGCTGTGTGAGTGGAGGGGGTTGATGTGATATAGGGGGGTCCACAGAGTGTGTATGGGGCAGGATCTGAAGGGTGACTGCTCTGGTCTACAATGGTGAGACTTCAGTTGGAATACAGCGTCCAATTCTGGGCACTACACAGGCAGACAGATGTGGATCAAGTGGAAAGAGTCTGTAGGAAAGCAACAAAAATGATAAAATCTGATCAATGAGAAAAGATTAAAAAAAAAAAACCCAGGGATGTTTTTTCTTGAGGGGGAAAAAAGCTAAGGGGGGAAACTTATGGGCTGTCATAAACAAGAGGTTGATCAATTCTTCTCTATATCCACCTTGGCCAAGACAAGAAGTAATGGGCTTAATCTGTAATGAGGGCCCTTTAGGTTAGATGTTAGGAAACGCTTTCTAACTCTGAGGATAGTTAATCACTTCAATAGGTTTCCAAGGGGGGTTGTGGAATCCCCATCACTGGAGGTTTTGAAGAACAGGTTGGACAAACACCAGTCTTGGATGGTCTAGGTTTACTCCGTCCTGCCTCAGTGGAGAGAACTGGATCTGGGTTCCCTTCCAGCTGTATATTTCTATGGTTCTATTTCACTGGGATGAAGGACTTTCCTTTCTATAGGAGAGTATTTTTGTGCTGCTAGGACTTGTGGGAAGGCAGAGAGGATCACAGTGCATTATGGGAGTGGGCTAAATATCCCATGATGCAGTGATTTCTGTCCCATCATTCCATGGGTTTTTGGCTGCATTTTGCTGCATTTTTCAATGTGGTCCCAGTTTCCCATTTGCCCTCCACCTCTGTCTGAAAGGATGGACCTTGCACTGCTCTCTACGGTTGTTGTCAATGTTATGAACACATCATGGCTGGTCACGCGGGGTATCATGAGCTCCCAATCAGAATGGGAATCCGAGGTGTCTGACCATCTGTGTGCTCTGCAAACCGACAATGCCAAACTACTGTTTGCATTCACAGAGCCTTTACACATGGTGCACCACTGTTTCTGGGTGCATGGAACAAGCCCGGTGTGGCAGGATCACATCATTATGCAAATCTGGGACGATGAGCAGCGGCTGCAGAAATGTGGAATGTGCAAAGCCACTTTCATGGAACTTTGTGTGGAAGTGACCTCTGTCTTGTGGTGCGAGGACACCAGAATGAGAGCTGCTCTCTTGCTGGAGAAAGCTGGCAACTTCAGACTTCTACAGGTTGATTGCCCATCAGTTTGGAGTCAGGAATTCCACCATTGGTGCTGTGTTATTGCAAGTTGATGGCCTGCAGGTGTACTCTTAAGGAAACAATTAGAAAAGTCATCTGTTTCACAACACCTTCATCTACACAATCCAGGCGGAGTATTTCATAGGTAAGGGAATGTGCCAGCTTTCAGACTACATTTTTTGTTTCCATTGTTGCTGCTTTCTTTTTATTTCTGGGGCAGAGAATATTGTCAGTGCATCACAAATACTCAGAATAATATAAACTTGCAAAAGCAATTTGTTTCATAGAGAAAATGTCATTTATGGAAAAATACAGCAAAGGCTGTGCAAAGTGTTTTTTCTGAAGGAGGAAAATTTGCTTTTTGATTGCAACACTTTGTTTCTTCAGTAGAGTAGCAGTTAATCCTATTTCAGCTGTCTAGTCATAACATAGCTTTTGAAATTTATCTGTTGTGGTGGTCAAATTCCTAATGGTGAACTCAGGAGGAAGGGTGAAGGACCACTTGAAATAGTTTCATACGTTAATAACATGTGACCCTGCTAGTGTGGGCAGGTCTTCACTGACCGCGGTAAATTCGCTGCCATCAGATTGATCTTCTGAATCGACTGATTGGGTCTGTGAAGACCTGCTCAGCCAATCAGGAAGCCGATCTTGTAAGACCACCCCGTCAGATGGAGTAGCGCTCACTCAGGGCACTGGAGACAGTGTAGTAAGTAGGCAGTTGGAGGGAGATATACAAGTAATTTTCAGTACTTTGCGTATCTCCCTTCGATTGCTGCTGAAATCCTGCCTAGGTGTAGACCAGCCCTGAGGTAATGTTTTTGTAGAAAGCCTTCTGCTAAGTCAAGTCTCTGGAAATGGACCCAACAAGTCCAAGCATTATCATTTCCAACGCCAACTTGCCTTAAGTTTTAACACATTGTTCTCTAAGCACAGTATTTGCTCATCCTAATTCTTTGGCCAGACATATAATTTAAAATGAGAGACAGGATCAGACAAGTTATCAGAAGAGTGTTTGTTGCTATTATAGTGGTGGATGCTCTACACATCACAATAGAAAACCAATGCGTCAAAATGTGCTCTGTTTGCCATTCATGCGATCCAAATGTAACATTAATATTTTACATTCGTATTAAATGTTATGGCTTTCGTGGTAAATGTTTCACAGCACACATCCACCACTCTTTGGTTTACAATTCTATTAATTTATATTTTATATTCATGCCAACTAATTAAGATAATGCAACTATCTCATTTAAAAATGGTTCTGTCATTCAAGCTCGGTCCTGCAATCTCAGGTATGTGCTGGTTGGTAGCAGTTGAATGGTGAAGCATTTATGTCAATTAAACTGCACAGGAGGTATACTAAGAACAGATCTTCTCAAAGTTTAGTTTTCATGGCAGAGTATGGTTCTGCACAGAGTGGGTGACACCAATCAATTAGAACAGTTTTTCCATGAGGTCTCTTCTGAAACAAAATGTATAGAGACCCTTGTATAAATCTTATTGGTAGAGTAAAAGGAAGTTACCATATTTTAGTAAGAGCATTTGGAGGGATTCACCTTGCAACCTCGGCAGAACAGATCTGGTGTTTTATGCTGTGTTTATAAGGGGAAATAGCCCTTCATTCAAAGAAACTGAGATTTTTTTCACCTGGTTTTACGGTTAAGGCCACATTTTAAACAAAATATATAACAGTGAATTTAGATGCACACAATGTAGGCGAGGCATTTTCATTTAAGGGTCATTCTGAATTTAATTAAATATCCACAGATTTGTATGGCATGATACAAAGCAAAAAATAATAATGATACATAGTTACCAATAATCTATATCTTCTAGCATAAACCACCTTGATACAAACACTAAAAAAGTGCACATTTTTACATGGAGGTATGGGGTGGAGGGCCCACTGCAAAGGAAGAAAACTGAGATTGTTAATAATCCCCTTTTATGGTGACTTCAAAATTCACTTTTACAGTAGCATGCTCTATTTCTGAGCGCCAGTTAGTATGGAAATATAAAAGAAAGAGTGTCTGCGTTTTTCAAACAATCTTACCTGTACGTTCCGCCTGCTGTCAAACCAATATCAGTTTAAAGCAACCATTCCTGTATTATCACTGTTTTTCTTTCTTAGCCAGGAAGGTAAAAGAGAAGAGTGTTTTATTTAAGAACTTTAACACTTAGGAATATTGTTTTTCTCTATCCATGGGTAGACACATCTGTAAACAAACAGTCTTTGGAAAAAGACGGTGGAAAAAATTGTGCTCTAAATAGGCGCACAGATTTACACAGTACTGGAGAGAAGAAATTGCATTAATTTTCTAACTTGATTAGATCACAGACTCTGTCCATTTCATTTGCTGTGTCTTGTGGACCAAAACAAAAACTGTTGGACAATGCTGAATTTGGACACATTTTCACAGTGGCAGCACATAGTCGTTTGATTGCATAACCTTGGTGACGGCTGCTTAGCCCTGGAAAAAAATCTGCAGTTCAGAAGGATGGACTTGGTCTACGCCATTCTATGGATCGTGCTGGGTTGTCAGTAGAACGCAGCAGAATAAATAAATTGGAGAAAAATCACTGAAGCTCTTCAATGAGCAAACAAAGTTTCCTTCTCTATGACCCTGACCCAAAGTCCATTGAAGTCAAAGGAAAGAATCCCATTGACTTTAATGAATTTTGGAGCAGGCCCTTGGACATTATGAATTAGAATGTTTCAAACTCTGCCCTTTAATTCGCTCAATATAAAGGCCTGATGCTGATGTTTTAGTTCATGGGTGGTAGAATTCAGCCACTAATGGTCTGTGAGTGGAATACCTTCTTGGTACACTTGGATGTAGTTTCACAGATGCTAGGTAAACTTTTCCTCAGTCAAAAAGGAGGCTGTAGATGACCTCAATATTTGAATTGTCTATTTCCAATAAACAGTGGAGTCCTAGAGTTGCTACACCCAGGAAAACATGTTTGATAACTCCTGCTATTTGATCTCATGCAGAGCATTCAGAAGTTGGAATAGTTACTCTAGGTTATTTACGATAAAGCCAGATCTACGCTAGCAACTTTTCTAGTGGAGTAATGTTGCTTCGAGGTGTGATATTGTTATATCAGCAAAAACCTAATATAGATGCACTTATACTAGCACTTGGTGCTTCTGCTGGTATGGTTTATTTATTTGGGGAACTGGTAAAAACTGCAAAAATGCTAGGGTTTTTTGTTTTATTTTTGCCAATATAGCTATACCATTAAACCCTTTTTAGTCTAGACAAGGCATTAAAGTTATCACTGTCAGGTGTGTTTAAATAAATGGCAAAGAAATCTCCTTCCCTAGTACCCTCTGCTCTTTTCAGTTTGTGTTCTGTATGATAGTGTGACATCAATGCATAATTTTTTTGAACGGCAGATCCATTTTGTCTTGGAAAGCAATATTGGGTGTGAGAGAAATGTTCTGCCTTTATTAAAATCGCTATATTTCTCCAGCATAGAGTAACAATGGCATTTCAATGAGATGCGTAGAAATTAATATGTCAAAGGCTTCTAATGACATCATTAACATCAAGAGTGGGGCTTGAACAATCCCACCAGATTTCTGACAAGGCATTAAGTGATAAAACATGACAATCTGTGCACTGAAAGCAGATCCCTGCACATCTCAGTCACGCTGTGAGGCTCAGGTTTGTTAAAAATGGCTTCAATTACCTAAGAAGTATGGTTGTCCAGTAGAACTACTTTTTTTTTGTTGTAGCTTTTAAACAACTGGTTGGGGACTCCGCTGAATCTTTCTATTGTCTTCAAGGAGAGCTGAATCCAGCCCATAATGCTCTTTTTAAAATGAACGAAATTTGTTTTGTGTTGGGATTTTTACAGTTTATACTGATGTATAAAAACATTTTAAAATCACACAAGGCTGTCAATACCGGTCTTCGATATATGACTGCGTATCTTGGTTAAGGGACATTGCTAACTTGGACATGAATTTCCATCTCAAAAATGTTGTAGCTCCTATGGTTACAAGTAATACCTAACATCAATACAAGTGAAAGATGTTGATATTTTGTGTGTGTGTGTTTTTAAAATATACTTTGTGCATTTGACGCCACTTTGGGTACCATCTTTTTCACTTTTTCTCCTCTCTAATCAGTTTCTTTTATATTAAAAAGACCTTATAAACATCAACTGGGAAGAAAAAAAAATCTCTACACATTTTAAAAAAAAAAATCTAGGACATCCTGTTTAAAGAGTGCTCTATCAGAAAGTGTAATTTTATAAAAATTAGTTAATTTTGATTTTAAATTTAATTTCAAATGAGTTAATTTTAAGAAATTCAAGTTGACATTCTCCATTTAAATGAATATCCTGCCCCGAACGTGCAAATGAAATAGGTGATGTGCATTTTTAATATCCTGCTCCCTCATGCATATTTGGGATGATCTAGATGAAAAGATATTAAAACTTCAAGTTCCAGGTCCATCCATTCTGTGGTTTCTTTGCTAACACTGCAAATGATGGTGTCCAATACTTTTTCTTAAAAAAATTCATCTCTTGTGGTTACTATTCATGGTCACAAAAGGTTTTAGTTCTCAAGGTCCCAAGATTGAAGATAAATCTGTGTACTATTTCCCCCGCGCAGAATATGTGCCAGAATAGCGTTATTCTGCAGACTGGGATGTTGTGAATATTTCTGCTAAAGTATTTAGCTACTTACAGATGTGGTAGAGGTTTCTTGGATTGATTGTATTTACAACATCTCTTTAATGTTCTATGAATTTGCCCATGACAATTCCCTTTCATCCTACAGCATTATACAGTTTATTGCGTTTTTGACTTCCATGGAATGTTCTCAGAATGAAAACAAAAGTCAAGCCCCATGGATTTCTGATGGGAATGGGAAATTCACATGTTCTGTACTATAGTAATATCTGTGCTAATTTATTCTGAGTCTGTTCCAAAGTTCTTTGAAGTCAGGGGAGGTTTTTTTATTGACTCCAATGGGTTTTGGAGCAGTCTGTGAGAACACACACCGCTTTGTGGACCAGATCATCCCTTACATATTCTGGAAATCTGCATCTTGCTTTGTAACTAAGTGACTGCCAAGTTTTGGGAATTTTTAGTGCAACATATTTGTTTTGGTTTTTTTTGATTTGACTTATTTAGGGTAAAACCCAACTTCCAGAAAATTGAAGTGCTGCTTTCTTTTCCTTGTAGCACAGAAATCCTATCGTGACTGCCAGCAGTTGGCTAAGAGTGAAACTTCCAGGATGCCATGAATAGTGTTACTTATTTTTAACATGTCCACAAAAAAGAGTGTCAAGCTCTTCTCCTCCTGTGGGTAATGATTTCAGTGCAGTTCTCCTCTCTTTCCATGCATATGTCTACTCAGTAAATAAATCCATGATTGAAGAGTCATGCCTCCCACAGAAAATCTTCTGCCTGCAATATAGGAGAAACATGCAGAAAATGAGAAAATTGGCATGGATATGGTTAGCTAGCATGCTCTCTGCTCCTTTGCCAGGGTTAGTTTTAGGAAAGAATAAAAAGCAAGCTCTGCATTTTACAGAAAGCTGAATTCTCCATTCAGAAACTCTTGCTTTGCTAGTATTGCCCTCCTGTGGGATTTCACAGCAGAGTGACATGGTAATGAATAGCTGGACTGTTGGAGCCCTGGACAAAAGATCCATCAGGGACACCAGTTAGAAAAATGTCTCTTGACCATTGAGACTCTCTCATAATTCTTTGATGGCAGAACTCATCATCCATTAAGGGTTTTACCTGGTGCACAGGTGAGCTTGTTTGCATAGGCTGATGCTAGGCTTAGTCCAGGGTTTACAAATGACGTTGCCAGATTTATGCTTGTTAACATTCTTCTCTTCTCTGCTCAAAAACCCTCCTGAGTCCCAAACCATGTTTTAAAGTCCTAACATCATGTCGGCGTTGCTTCAGAGCTGAGTCCGCCTCAATGCATATACGATTCCCTGTCTTCATATTTGCAACATTCCCAACCTGGGTTTATGCTGGTCCCTCTGCAAATCCACCCTTTACTCAGACAAGACTCTTACCATCCAGGAAGAGAATGTGGGATCGTTCCAAACACTTAGCAGCTTGCTTCTGCGATAGGAGGTATAAAGAGTGGATGATTGTCCAGTGTCATGAAATCTATATAAATAGGAGGTGTGAAAAACTTTCCAATCCCTAAGGCTCCTTCATAAGAACAGGTCTTTTTTTGTGCCATGCGAGGAGAAGGTGCTTATAGAAGGCATTCTGTGTACGCTGGCATCCAAGATATAGGAACCTTCTTTCAGAGAATAGGCTCTTATCAGAGAGAGCCTTATGAAGAGGTACAGGACAAATTAAACTCACTCATAGATGTTTCACATGTCAGCTGACCAGCAAGGTTATCCTGAGGTGTGAGACCCAGGGATGGGAGAAATATGTAGGCCGAAGGCTTGGTGGACACAACATCTTCTGGAAGAAACATACACCGTCTCTTAAAGGGAAGAAAACTCCCTCTTCCTGTTTCCTATGTTAGCTAAGGTTGGGCCGTGGCCATTATAATATCGATGTGGAGGACTGATGTGCAATTGAAAGCAAAAGCTCTCAAGGCTGACCAGCAGCAAGTTAGGGAAGGGGTTTATATATTAAAAAATAAAACCAAAAAACCTCCCTTTTTTTGGCTGGTGCCTGTAATGGATAATGGGGTAATGTTTACTTGCTAAGAGGAAACACTGTTTATATTTGCATTATTTGTATTTCTCCGCGGACCATTGTCGAAACGGGTTGGAGGCTGTCCTAGAAAGTGCTATTATAGGATTCTTTTTTTTTAAAATAAAATGTTTCCAGAAGCTTTAACAGACTTTGGATCTCTGAGATGGGGGAGGCGGTTTCCTTGATTTAATAGGAGTTGAAATGAGAAGATGACAAGATCTTAGACCAGGAAGGGCATTTACAGTGGGTGACTGCCCGGCTGCATCATTCTTCAGTTCCGTTCATTCCTTGTTATTTCAATTCATGACATACTAGGAGGGGAGAGAAAGAAAGAGTCACTTTTGGAAGGCAAATTGTAATAAATCTTAGGCCTTGTAAGCCAAACAGCTAAGCATCTGAAAGAATATAGGTAGTGGCGGTGATCTTAATCCTTCACAAAATTTTGCAAGACAAACACCTAGAATGAGGGTCCAAGATTATGAAATTTTTTTGCTCAAAGTTGGGCTTATTCATGCATGTAAGCCTTGTACGGCAGGGCCTAGGCCCATCTCTAACTAGCACAGAACCTTAGGTGGAGGGCGGATTAGTCCACATTTGTCTAGGGCAGGATTCTTGCAGCTTCCATTGGAGGGTCAGGCACTGGGGGCTATCAGAGACAGGATACCGGGTTAGATGGGCCTTGGATGGGATCCAAGCTGGCAGTTCCTATAAGTACTGTAGCATAGTTACAGCATATGATTGTAGGTGTGTAAAGAAATGGCATTGCACTGCAGAAAAAATGACCCCCCCCCCAAACAAAACAAAAATGCCAAACCATTTAAAATTCTGAATTAGAAACAGATTTCATTCCAACCTGGTTTCCTGCTCCTCCCTTGGCTGCACAGGCCTGCTTGGAGACAAAGACTATAGTGAATAAGCATATCTGCTCTACATACCAGTCAGCCTCAACTTCTGGCCCTAGTCTCATGTGGTTCTTTGGAGTGACACAGCTGGCCCAGATGGAGTCTCACAGGTTGTGATTGTACTTTGGGGAGGGAATAGCAGGAACCGCCAGGTGGAGGGAGTAGAAGGGAGAGACTCTGTTAAATACAGTCAGAGATGAACCAGACAAATAACCATGGTCTGGCTCTGCAGTCCCACATTGCCATTGCTTTTCATCCATACATGATGGCGGAGGGTCATATTCCGTTTATAGCAGCACCCGTGAGTTCACAAGAGTTGCCCAGCTTTACATGGCAGCAGAATTTGGCCTTTACCATTGCAGTGATGCAACATCAGATGCAAACATCACAGCACAATATCAGGAGATTATACTGGGTGACACTGTGGTTCTCTGGCTCCATTCCCTGACCCAGTGGTGTTTTGAACTCTATACAGTTGAAGAGCATGGCTGGGAATCCATTCAGACAGATGAAAACCAATAGAGTAAAATCAAGCTGATTCATATAGTCTTTTTGCAGTCACAATACAAAGAAAAGATTGCAACAGCGGAGTTGGAACATGGGAGGCCTGGAGCGAGGCCAGAGCGTTTGCTAACTTGGAGAATTCCAAAATGCTTGGGGACCACCCAGCTGTTTTTTAATGTCATTCCCCCAAAGGGTCATCTAATAGTTTCAGGGGATGGCACTTCTGATTTCAGAGAGAGCCACCAATCAATTGCACCATTCTGAAAATTCCTTTGTGCAAGACATTGCAGCCCTTATGTCCATCAAGATTGTGCGCCACATACTTGTGTGGGGTTTTTCCTGGTGTAAATGGGAGGGAGAAAGCAAAGGAAAAGTCCCAGGGCGACATAACGAATTAAGTCTAAAACAGGGGCTTTCTGGCTGCAAAAAGCTTTGTAAAGTTCTCCTGCCTTTATTCACTGGCAACCTTTAGGCTAAAGCGCAAGGTAGAATCAACTTCCTACCTGATCTACCCCTGCACAGGCCTCGCAAGGGGATGGGCCCTGATTCCTTTCACCTACCGCTGCAGGTTCAATATCAAAATGATTTCTTGCTGTAAACAAAACCCCACACCTCGCTCTCATTTCCCTAGTGGGAGATCATGGATCCCCAAAGCCTCTTTTCCCTAAATCTCCTCTTGGTTTCTGAGAATAAGTTCTCTCTCTCTCCGGTTTCCCATCTTTTGGTATGAGAGTCCCCGAATGAGCTGTGTGATCGTAGAGCAGAGATCTTTTGCTTCAGTGACTCAGGTGAAATTTGGATTCTGTGCTGCTACACTTTCACTGTGGTCCATGAACACAGCTGACTGAACTGGGGCAGTCATTAATCTTGTGATCAGTTACACAATGGGATCATTGGTTATGCTAACAACAGACTCTCCTCAACTTGAAGCATGCACCATTTCAGTTACATGGCAATGTGTATTCGCTTCCTTTTCCTTCAGAAGATCTTGTTGATTTGCTAGCGAGATTTTCCCCATAGCTTTTATTAAAATATTTTCAACCACAGTTGTCAACTTTGCAACTGTTTTCTATGAAACAGAACGGGTAACTAATATTTAACGAAGTACAAGCTGGGGGCCAGAATTGTTTTGTAAGTATATGCAGCTCCCTGACGTCACCTGTGGGATATTTACCTTTCAGCCTCCGCCACCACATCTTGTTTCTCTTCGGCCCTGGAATGATAAAACTGGATTTGAAATCTACTGAGTAGGCGCAGCCAACCTGAAGAGACAGTCTCAGGACTGAACATCTTTCCAAAAGACAAGTTCCAGAGGGGTCCCCGTGTTAGTCTAGTTCAGCAAAACAAACAAGGAGTCCTGTATGCATTCATCATGCATCTGACAAAGTGGGTTATAGTCCACAAAAGCTTATGCTGAAGAAAATCTGTTAGTCTATAAAGTGCCACAGAACTCTCGTTGTTTTTTGCTGTACAACAGACTAACACGGCTACCTCTCTGGAAAGGAGTCCTGTGGAGCTTTTAAAGACTATCGAATTTATTTAGTGCATGATCTTTAGCATCTGACGAAGTGGGATTTTCTCCCACGAAAGCTCATGCGATAAGTAAATTTGTTAGTCTTTAAAAGTGCCACAGGGCTCCTTGTTTCTTTCCAAATGAGGCGCTGTAGCTCAACTCAACCGCAGAAATGCAGGGGAAGGGTTCTTTGGCCTGTGTTAAGCAGGAACTCAAACTAAATGATCAGAATGGTTTCTTCTGGCTTTAAATCTCTGAATCTCAAAATACTCAGATTCAGCCCTTTCCATGTCTCCCTGCGTATTACAGATCAATCTCACATTTATGTTTTGTATACTGCTCTGGTGATGTAAAGAGCTATACACCTATGTTGCTCATTCTGCTCCTGATCTGGCAGCCTTTGTTTGAACAAGTCCTGTTTTCTCCTGTGACTAGCCCTTTGGGACTATTGATTGTTCTAATTTTCCATTAGTGAATGTTCTTGAGCCTACCGAGCTTCTTACGTTATTTGTTTAATCGCCTTGAGAAATTGAAAGGAATACTGCACTGATTAGTTCTAAAAAGTTGGGGCTAAAGTCTAACCTTACTTCTCTCAAGTAGCCTCTTACTGCATGGGTGAAATCATGGCCCTAATGGAGGTTTCCATGGAAATCAATGGAGCTAGAACTTCATCCCATGATCCAATGCAGAGATATGCAGGCTGGCAGAGTCTGGTGTTTAGACCTGATCTACACAGGTTTGCAGTGTTGATGTGCTAGTTAGTGGGACAGGTTCCTCCTATGGATATTCATTGGGGGTTGAATTTACTGCAGGGAAAAAGGTACATTGTTAACTCCAGGTAGGTAAAATCCTAGTGCGGATGGCTGGTTTCCCACAAGTCAGCAGGTTGAATTAAAACCTGCAGGGAAGTCTGGGGTTTTAGCTGCTACTCTCTTTGTCTGCTCTGTACAAATATCTGCAAAGATCAAAGACAGACCAAGCAGGTTCCCTAGGTTACAAGAGATAACACCGATAGGAGAAAGCTTTGTGACAGTATGAACCCTGTTTTCCCCAAAGGCTGGTTTTTTACCTTTCTTTCCTTGCTTTGGCTCTTTCTTCTTCGTACCTGCAACAAATGAGGCATTTCTTTAAATGTCCTGTCAGGAAAATGCAGCCTTCATTCTTTAGGTGACAGAAGCTAGGTAAGCAACAGCTACAGAATACGAAGAGTTAATGAGAAAGATGAGCGGCAGAGGGTTTGATTTGCCCAAGGCCAAGTAAGGAGTCTGTGGCAGAACTTGGACTAGAACCCAGCCAGGCCCTCTGATTACTGGTCCTCTGTCTTAAACACGGCACCATCTTTCCTCTCCGAAGGCCCTGAGCTGCCAGAAAGGTGCCCACGGTGCCCACTAAGGGACTGTGGCAGGAGCCACGTTTTCAAATGAGAGGCCCCTGTGATACTTACTGTAGGATGCAGTCAGGAATCTGGACATGCTCCATAGGAATGATCTGTTCCAGTTCTTCCAGACTGTGGACGTACTGGATCTTATTGATAAACTTCACGCTGATGGAGAAAGGAAGCATACACTCTTTAAGAGCTGCTCACCAGGAGACCGTTTTTACGGTAACTTTTGCTAGGGGGGGGGTGGCTGTGGGCTGAGCTCTGGATGAAAAATACGTATTAAAAACCCATTTGCATGACCAGGGATGGCGGTGGGGGGGGGGGGGGTGGGGCTAAGGTATCCGGGGGTTTTCAATGAACCAGAGTCCTTGGGTCAAGTCTTGTACTATCTCCTGCGGGCAGAGAATTTGGCTTAGAGTCCTCCCTCTTAGGCCCGCCCAGAGCCCACATCTGGCATTGACCAAGTCAGTCATTCCTTTAGGTGTTCTAAGAACTTGACAAAACCCCAGAAATGCCTGGGCACCTTTCCCCTCCACCCATCAGTGAAGTTCCTGCCACAGAAACACAAATGGACAAATAACTCTGCTTGCCATTTAGAAGGGAGATAACGTTATTAAAACTCAGAAACAAAATCTCCAGTCCCAAAGCAGCTTTCCTTTCTGGCTGCACCAGTTGGGTCAAAGGGAGGCCAGGTCCAATCAGGCTTCAGGTCCATCAAGCTCTATCCTCTCTCTGACCATGGCCAGTGCCAGGGGCTTTAGAGGAAGGAGAGAGGACCCCCGCACTAGACACATGGGAGAACCCACTCCTCGCATAGCCCTGCACTCTAACACACTGAGATTGTCTTCAACCCACCTGCACACGGTGTAATAACCTTTCCAAAACCCATTTGCATGACCAGGGATGGCGGTGGGGGGGTGGGGTTGGTGGCGGAGGGCCAGGGCCGCTTGGGGGGGGACCAGGGGGGAGAGCCGGGGCCCCGGGGGGGGGGCAGGGGCCAATAGAGGGCCCCGCATGCCTATAAGGGGCCCAACAGTAGACCTTCGCCCAGGGCCCCCAATAGCCAAAGGTTGCCTCTGGTTCGTTGTTCACCTGATGAAGGGCCTGGATATAGCCAGCACTGTCCGGATGAACCACGAAGGGTGCACAATTATCAAAGCTTTCAGGTTTTTCCGTAGCCTGTGGAAAGGCCAGATGTAACAATAGATTAGATACAGAGGGCCTTTGTCTGAACAAATCTATTCCCCTGTGGGACTCTGTGGATTTCAGTGATTTACTCTGGTGTTGGGTCAGAATTGGGCCTACAGGATCACATAATTTTTAGTTGTCTAGAAAATCACAGGGAGTCATAGAGCCTGAGTTTGGTGCCTGGGCTCCCTATACAATGAATGGGGAGAGACGGGTGCCTCAGAATGGGAGTCACAAAAGCCAGCACACCAGATGGCTCCTTGCCTAAGTTATCTAGAGGAAGGTGCCCTGCCTTCCCTGCTCACTGAGGCTGTGGCTACACTTGTAAATTAAGTTGACGTAAGCTTGCTTAAGTCAACTTAATTTACCCTGCGTCTACACTACAGTTTCCTTAAGTTGACTTAATGAAAATTAAGTTAACTTTATAAAACCTCATTTTAATTTGACCTAAGGAGTAAGTCGACTTTTTCAAGTCGACTTAAGCCAGTGTACACCTGGAGTAGCCCTAAGTTGACTTAGGGCTACTCCAGGACTCCACCACTGCTCTCCCTGCCGGGGGGGGGGCACAG
>ML685800.1:7555970-7580597 GCA_007922175.1 Pelusios castaneus
GAAGAGAAAAAGAAAAAAGAAGGAAGAAAAAAAGAAAAAACAAAAAAGAAAGAGAAGGAAGGAAAGAGAGAAGGAAGGCAGAGAAAGAAAGAAAAGGAAGGAAAGAAAGAAGGAAGGACGGAAGAGAAAGAAAAAGAGAAGGAAGAAAGTGAAAGAAAGGAAGGAAACAAGAAGGAAAGAAAAAAAGAATAAAGAAACAAAAAAGAAAGAAAAGGAAGGAACAAGGCAGCCCCAGAGCACATATAATTAAAATAAACCTTAGGACAGTGTAGACATAGCCAAAAAGTAATTCAGTGAAGTACATCCCAGTGGGAATCCTCCTCAGTTTTTTCTTTTCTTTTCTTCTTTTCTTTAATCAAATATGAGGCTTCAGGCAACCCAACTCTTTCCCCACAGAATTATTTTCGCTTGTTATCTGAATAATGGCCCATGTGACACAGGCCATTATTCAGATAACAAGCGAAAATAATTCTGTGGGAAAAGAGTTGGATTGCCTGGGGCCTCATATTTGATAAAGGGAAAGGGAAAGGAAAAGGAAAAGGAAAAGGAAAGAAAACTGAGAAGGATTCCCACTGGGATGTACGCTATGTTCCGTCTAAGCTGTGTGGGTGTGTGGCCGCACAGTGGCCGTCGCACCCCCCGCGCAGCACTGAGGGACCCCCACACAACCCCTCCAGACCCCCAGGGCTGCGACTTTGCTGCGGCAGATCCGGCCTGAGCCCGGCCTTGGGGCTGGCCCTCCCCGCCCCCAGGGTGGAACAGGCAGGATCAGGGCCAGGACCAGGGCAGGTGAGCGGGCCTGCCTGCCTGCCCCATGTGGCCGGGGCAGTGGGGTGGCCGCGACCGGGGCGGGCTCCCACCCGCTGGCCGCCTCGACTGCCTGGGTTCGGGCCGGGGTTGGCTCCACTGACAGCCTCGGTCTCCCAGAATGGGGCCATGATCGGCCTCTGGGGACGGGGTCTGCTCTGCCCCGCCAGCGGCTTCCCGAGGCCACGGTTGGGTCCCCCCGGCCAGCGGCCTCAGCTTTTCTTTCTTTCTTTCTTTCTTTCTTTCTTTCTTTCTTTCTTTCTTTCTTTCTTTCTTTCTTTCTTAAAAAAACTTTAAAAAAATTAATTTTAAATAAAAACCTTTCTAAAAATTAAATTTCAATTCAAAATTCATTCAAATTCAATTAATTAAACACAATTAATTAATTCTATTTACAATCACTTTAACTTCAATTAATGCTTATAATTTCTGTCATGTGAGTTTACACACAAATTTTATTCAGAAAAAGTTTTGCACTCGGCTTGAAAATTTTGCACACAAGCCGCCAAACCTTAGAGGGAACATTGGATGTACATCACTGAATTACTCTTTGGCTATGTCTACACTACAAACAGTTATAATATGAGGGCAAAACAAACTGCTTGAGCCCCACCAGCTCTTTCCTCCCAAATGAAGCACAGCCTCAAATCCACATCATCCCAACCTTGTCCACTAGTGCCCACATCAGACCCCTCTTTCCCCATGTCCTCCTCAGCCCCCATTCCCATTCCCTAAGCTCCCTGCCCCCAAGACCCCACTCCAGCTCTCTTAACCCCCCACCCCCCTGCTCCCCCATCTTCACTCTACCCTCCTTCAGCCCCCCAACCCCCTCCACACCTTCCCAGGCCCCTCCGTCCCTAGCCCTCACTCCAGTCCCCCAACCTCCTCCATCCCTCCTCAGCCCCCCACGCAGTCCCCACTCCAGCTGTCCATAGTCCCCTCCACCACTACCCAGCCCCCACCAGCGCCTACCCAGTCCCCATGCCCCCTTGTCCCCATGCTCCCTTCACCCCTCCCCTGTGCCTTAACCCTGACAGCAAAGGCCTGGGACCGGCCTGCAGCGGTGGAGCATGGCAGCTGGCAGTATTGCCGGATCAGGCTAGGGCTGGTGGAGGGTGCTGGGGGGGCGAGCCTAGGGCTGGGGCTGAAAGCCATGTCACTCCCCTAGGCCAGGAGAGTGCAATGGATCCAGCAGCCGGAGGAGGCTGGCGTTGGCGGGAGCCTGCGTGGGCCCTCTGGGGTAGGTGCACGGGTGTGCAGCAGCTGCTGCACGGCCACGCACCCATGCACCTGAGAGGGAACATAGGTCCCAGGTCCCCAGTAACCTTCCTTGTCTCCACTCCATCATGCAACTTGGCGTAGTCGGTCACTTACAAGAAGAGGTTCTCCATGATATAATGGTAATCAGCCAGGTTACTGTCTGGGAGGTAGCAGGCAGCAAAGACAATGATGGCATTGAGACCTTCTCCATAGTACCCTATTAGAGAAAGAGATAGACAGCAGGGCCACTTGAGTGAGATGGAGAGGGGCATGAGATCAAAATGGAAAACAACAAAGTGCTTCTGCATCAGGCCTATGCTCTTGCTGTGTTGTAGGATCCCACCCCATCCACAGTCAGCCGTTCTGACCCTCTGCAGAACTCTCACCGACCTTCATGCAGGATGAGCTATGCAGGACAATGGGCCGGAAAAGATGCAATGCAACATTTCCTTTATTTTGTTCATTTATAAGACTCCTATTCCTGTAGCCGCAAAGGACTTAGGTATAAATAACTATGTTTTGCAGTGTGCTACAACGCGGTGCAGATGAGGATTCTGGGAAACTCTCAAGGAAGTTGGTGGATGCCATTGACTGAGAAAACCCAACTTATGGTTCAGACCTGGAGATGTTTACCCAGGGGACAAACAACAATGGCTTCCCACTGGATTTTACTTTGCTCTGTCAGACCCCATATTCAGAATAATTAGCTCATTATTCAGTCTGTGGATGCAGCAAAAATATGCTCTGATGTCAAAGTCCAGGAACTGGAGCGCTGACTCATTGCTAGCCATGAATTTTCAAAAGCCACTAATTCTGGAGCCCTAATATTTGTGTGCCCAGCCTGACACCTGGTTTTCAGCACTGCTGAACTCCCACAGCTCCAGTTAACTTCAGTGAAAGTTGAAGGTGTTGTGCACCTCTGAGAAGGATCACACCCTAGATCTATTGTTGAGGTTATTTATTTTATGCTTGTTATTATGTAGCTAGGTTTTTTTAGGGTGACATAATCAGCGGGGTGGGAAACGGCTTTACCATCCCCAGATTTTTTATATTTTCTTTCTGTCCTCAGATGAAAAGTCAAAGATTTGAAAAATTTTGCAAATGAAAAATCTACAGGACACCTTGTACAGGTGAATCAAAACATTTGGCTTTGACCTTTTTAAAATTAGTTTTACATTGCATTACCAAGTCATTTGGCCTTTGAAACAAAAAGTCATTTTAAACCAAACAGGGGAAACTTTTTGTTTTGAAAATGTCAAAATGGGATGCTTTGACAATTTCAAACTCTTTTTCCCCAACACAGAAAGACTTT
Organism: Pelusios castaneus; assembly: GCA_007922175.1. Taxonomy (NCBI): domain Eukaryota; kingdom Metazoa; phylum Chordata; order Testudines; family Pelomedusidae; genus Pelusios; species Pelusios castaneus. The sequence continues at coordinate 7,559,350 of ML685800.1, forward strand.
GAAAGTGGCCCTAGTTGGCAAAGTTTTGGTTTTGACAAATTGGAATTTTGTGACAGAAAAAAGTTTAGTAAAAAAAACCCCAGCCGGCTCTAGTGATGTGAATGCGGCCATGTAGAGTGATCGCTAGATATGATAACCTGCTCACCCTTACTGATGACGTAGACAACCAGTTGCTACATCTCAGCCAGCCACCACCCCGAGAAGTGCTATTTTGAAAGAAAGGCCAGGGGGGCAGTGCATTTCTGAGGCACCGTGCTCTCCCTCATCCTCACCTCCGTGTGTCACCACTTTCATGTACGGCTTGATCATCTGCAGGTCAATGCGATGTTCCTGTTCCCCAATGATGACCGTCCTCCAGAGTCGTCCATTGGTAGCGCTGCCATCTTCCACCACCCCATCCCCAAACAGGTCTGCACTGTCCCCAGGCATGTTTTTGGCTGTGGCCACAGGTGTATCGTCTGGAAGAGGGAAAGCGAACGCTCTGGTGAGTTTCTTGAGAACGGACAGAGGTCTAAGGTGCTTATCCGGGCATCACTGAAACAAAGAGGGGACTTGAGGGACGCAGAATGGAATGGCCTGTGTTGGACTCTGGTCTGCAGTCTGTGTCCTGGCTCTTGTACAAAGTGACACAGACTCTTTATTGGACACAAATTGTCAGGACCTCTGTGCTGTGCCTCCTCTGAGAGATGAAGCCCCAGTGTGGAACAGCATGCTTTGGACTGACTCAGAGGGAAGAGAACTTCTGAATCACCGTCACCAGCCCCTTTCTGGGGTAGGGTGACCAGAAGACCTGATTTTATAGGGACAGTCCTGATATTCGGGGCTTTTTCTTCTATAGACACCTATCACCTCCCCATTCCCTATCTTGATTTTTCACACTTGCTCTCTGGTCACCCTGTCCTGGTGTTGTGGGGGGCTGATCTTCAGCTGGCCTCAATTCTTGGAGCTCCATAGTCTGCAGTGAAGCTATGGCAATTGACAGCAGCTGAGGTTCTGCTGGACTGCCCAGCCTTAATGGCCCAAGGACAGGTTGTATAAGCTGGAGCTATGGGTCAGAGCTGGGGAACAGCAAAGCAGAGTCCAAAGAAAGGGAGTTGAAGTTACTTCAAGACAAGCACCAAGCCCTAGAGAAATCCACCCCAAGTTTGCCCTTTACCTTCCCATTCTAGTTCGTTTCCATTGCCCAGGAACTCCAGGGAGTCCGTCTCATCCGGGGTTTCGATGTCATCTACGTTAATGTCCAGGTCATCGGGCGTGTCCAGGAAGTCATCGGACAGGATGGAACCCTCACTCTGGTCCAGTGAAATGTTGATTTCCGGTGCTACGAGCGTCTTGCGTTTACGATGAGTCCCATTAAAGTTTAAAGTGTTTGGGTGAGCTGTGAGGAAAAAGGAAAGTAAGCTCATTCTGATCATCTACCTTTGCAGCAAGATTTTGCCCTTCCAGATCCTTGAGTATGAGCAGCTTCCTTAAACATTAAGCATGGGTCTAAGCCAAGAAAGTGAGCCAATAGCAAGAGTGAGGAGCACAACTCAGGTGTCTTGATTCCCAGCTCTCAGTTTTAATGGGCCACACTACCTGTGCTCTAAAAAATACAGCTCCACTTCTTAAACACTCACAGAATCATTCTGCTTCAGAAAGTACTAAGTTCCACCTTCCTTGGGTAAGTTACTGAGATGGAACTTTCTCTGAGACTAGAGTCTCCATTCAGTTAATAGCACTTTGCATTAATATAGTGCCTTCCATTTTTAAAACACTTATTAACTAATTAGAGTGACTAGATGTCCCAGTGTTTTAGGGACAGTCCTGATATTTGGGGCTTTTTCTTATATAGGTGCCTCTTACTCCCCCCTCGCCCCCCAGCCTCACTTTTCACACTTGCTCTCTGGTCACCCTATCACTAATTGATGTTCAGGAGTTCCCATGAGACAGATCAGACTCTTATCTCCAGCTTACAGATGGGGAAACTGAGGCACAGAGGCAAACTGAGGCACAGAGGCACTGTCTACATCAAGAAGGAAGCTGAGGTTGAAAATGCTATTAAAATATAATTAACACTAAACTAATTTGGGGCCTAATGATGCTAGAACCTGTATTAAGAGCCAAGTAATTGATGTTTAAAAGATGTTTAGGAACTAAAGCAGCCCCCTTTTTGTTCTGTGATTGTGCAGTGGCTAGCACAATGTACAGCACCTAGCACAATGTACAGGGCCCAGTCCTGGCCCGTCACTGGGGCTCCTCATTGCCATAGCATTACAAATAATAGAGAATAATAAGGATTTATCCTTAGAGTTCCTAGCCTCTCTCTATTGAACAAGTGTGAAAGAACATCCTTACTACATTTATAGCACGTGTGTAGTATTTGTACATGCTCTATTCCATGTGAGGCCACGTGCGTGGCAAAGCTTGCTCAAACAAATGCAAGGAGAGACCCAGCCTGGGCTCTGTCCTGAATGAAGTGAATTATGGTAGCGCTTGCTCGGGTTCTCAATGTCCGGGTGGCTATCCAAAATCTTCCCTACTGCTTTGCAGCAGCTCACCGAGACTGCAGGGAGCTTTGGAGAATGCAAGGCAAGGCACAGCTGTGTACCAGGTGGGCCGCCAGCTGGATGGCAGCCCTGGGACATGCCATTCATCCCTCACTGGGAAGTTGTGGGGGTGGGACATAATCTGGAGGGCCAGAGCACGCAGAATTCCAAGAGGAATCCAGGGGAGCATTCAGCACCAGGGAAAATGCCTATTTTCCCCACTTGAGAATCTGCAATGAACTTACGTTTTTATTGGTTTCATTCCCCCATGCAAGGTTTTTTGCCCAGACTTCAAGGGGATTTGGCTCCCACGAGCACTGCCCACAGCCTGCCGCCCAGTGGGCTCAGCAAAATACCCTCTTCAAAGTCCAACTAGGCAAACCCGATACTTACAGGCTGTGTTCTCATCTTCTGTGGGGCTGCTCAGCGAGTTCATTCCTGTCTCCTCAGGGAGGGGTCTGCAAAGGGTCCCGAGGCCCAGGTGTAGAGGTAAAGACAGCACAATTAGCAGGAGATGCCACAATTAAAGTCTGTTTATCTCAGCTCCCTTGGACTTCCTAACGGCTATCTTTAGGCCCATTGTATTTATCAAGCCCTTCAATCAAATTTGAGGACTAATATCATTTAAAAATTTCTCAGGAAGAAGCCATCATCCCCAGCACAGGAACTAATGTTCCTCAAGTCTGTGCCATCTCCCACCCAACTCTTTAGGCAAAGACCAGTTCCCAGTGGATGCAAGGGAATGGAGAGGAAAACACATTGTAGGTGCAAAAAGCTCAGGAGTGGGCCCCAAAATGGGCAAGAAGAAACAGCCAAAGAAGTTAGGGCCTGCCATATAACCGTAAGAAGTAGCCAGTGAAGGACCCCAGGAGGAGAGTCTCAAAGCAAAGAGTTCTGGACTGAGAAAGACCTAGGCTGAAATTGGGTCTATGTGAATGTAGGGATGGTGAACAACAGATTCACCTTGGTCAACCCTCACTGCTGGGCAGGGTCGTAGGGTCAGAAGAGGCCGTCAGGTGTTTAGAGTCTCAGAATATGAGAAGCTTTAGATGCTAATATTTGATACAAAACTATTCAGTTGGCTTTGCATCCATCACTTTATACCCATGGGCAGATGGTGCTGCACAAATGGAGTCAGAGATCTCTAGCAGGTCTTTGCACTGTTGATGCACTGGAGAGAATTGGAGAAAAATGTGCAGGTTCTAAGTCCATTCTCTAATAAGCCTTTGAGCCATGTGCATTTTAGTCAGACACAGTCATTGAGTTGGGTCCCGATAGGTGGTTTGCCTGGGAACAATTTAATCAACTACCATGTATTTTTGTAGCATTTTTGCATCCCAAGGGCTATGTCTACACTTGTTAATTTAAGTCGACTTAGCATGTCTACACCTAAATTTTAAGTCGACTTTGGGGGGACCCTACAAAGTCGACCTAGAGCGTCCACACTGGATGCCTAGGTCGACTTGTAGGGACTAGGTGGACCTGGGACTGGTCCATGGTGGCGGGGGGGCACCCCTTGCCCAGTGCCAGGGGGCTCAGCCTTTGCCCCACTGTACCTGGGTACAATGGGGCAAAGGGGGATAGGGACCCTGGCAGGGCATAGGGGCAGGGTGGGCAAGGCTCTTCCCTGCCCTGTGGGGAGGCATGCCAGGCTCTCCCTGTGCCAGCCACCCTGGCAGGGAGGACAGTGGGGGAGTCCTGGAGAGCCCTAAGTCGACTTAGAGTCGACTTAGGGCTACTTCAGGTCTACACTGGCTTAAGTTGACTTTAGAAAGTCGACTTAAGCCAAAAGTCGACTTAAAACGAGGTTTTATAAAGTCGACTTAATTTTCCTTAAGTCGACTTTAGAAGCTTGCTTAAGTCGATGTAAGGAAAGTGTAGTGTAGATGCAGAGTAAATTAAGTCGACTTAAGCAAGTTTAAGTTGACTTAATTTGCAAGTGTAGAGGCACCCAAGGTGCTGTATGAACTATCTGTAGGTACACACAAGATCACGGGGGGGACACAGGGATCACATCTTCACTGAAATGCTGCCACTGCTGGGGTGCAAGGCAGCAGCCACATACAGAGCTGCCAGACAATAAAGAGAGCAAACATTTTAGCCCAGGGCACTAGAACAAACCGTCTTTTACCAAAAAGAAAGTGCCTTTCTTTCTCTTAAACTACATGAAACCCACGTTAGCTTCCTTCAAAGGAGGAAGGGACGAGTCAAAGCTACAGAGACTTGAATCTGTGGCACTGGTGAATCTTTAGAGTCCAAGCTTGATGCGTCAGCAAGTTCAGCTACTAAATTACTGTCCCCCGCAGTGTGCAAACAACCCAACGAGCCATGGCACTGGAAACATGGGAGGAACTTTCACCTAGCAGGAAAATCCTCATTCATCACCTGCATCCATCCATGGCATATCTATTAGTGGAGGAGGCTCCTTCAGAACTAAGGTCGGCAGAACGCTTAGCTACTGCAGGAGTCTCTGGACTATTTGATGGCTGCTGTGTTAACCCCCCTTTGCCAAACGTAAAGAGGGCTATTGACTCTCAGGAAGGTGAGTCTAGCAGAGCTGTGGAACCTGGCAGACTCCTTTTCTCCCCTGATTGGTGGATTCTTGTAGGGAGGCATTTTGTATCCATTCTCCACATTGCATGGTGCCTTACATCCTTGTGTCCCAGCCTACAGGAATGACGCTTTCCGACAGAATTGAATAATAATAATAATTATTAATAATCAAGTATTCATGTCAGAGCCCCCGTCATGGGCCAGGGCCCCATTTTGGTAGGTGCTGTAGAAACACAGCCATAGGCGGCGTGTTATAAGGACCTGTCTTGCCTGGGCTCCACCAACGAGGATGGTGGGCCTGCCGTCACCAGCATTTCTGTGGTGCTGCTGGGCCAGCCATGGAGGTGCAGAGCACAGTGGGCACCTGGCACTGAAAGCAGCTCAGCCATTGTGCCTCCTTCCCCACCAGCGCCCGACACACTCAGCGGCAGGCCAGGAGCTACTCCGGCCCAGGCTGCAAGCTGCATGTGCTGTGCCAGAGGCTTCCACTCCCCACTCCTGACCCTTCCCCCTCCCCTCTCCCATGTGACATGGGCCCAGCACCCTGGCCAGGGCACTGCCAAAAATTATACAACCCTGGCCACCATGAACACAGAGCCAAAAAATGGTCCCTGCCCCAAGGAGCTTCCAATCTAAGGATACGACAAGAGACAGCAGATGGAGACAGACCGATGGGGGAGCACAAGGAAATGCTGAGACGCTATTGGCAGGCATGCTGGTGTTCTCTAAGCAAAGCAGCAGTCTGGCTGGTAAGCTTTATGCATTGTAATATGTGTTAATCACTGAGTGATTTGCATTTAAAGTCTCTGGCTTGGATGTAACCCTTCCCTGGCTGTGTTTGCAGCCCAGACACCACGGCCTTGGGCCACCCCCGGGAGAGCCGGTCACGGAAACGGACTAGAGACAACGCCATGCTGAACGCTGGGCTGCACTGATTACTCAGAGCAGGTGCATTTGTCTACTGCAGCCAGTGACCCATCGCCTCAGCCCTGGCATTCTTGGAAGTAGCCCCCTAATCTTCATGTGTCCTGCCAAGGAGGGAGCCCACAGCTGATGTCCACAGCAGCTCGTCTCGCCATGTCAGCTTGTGGTTTGCTCAGTTGAGCTACGCAGGCTCTTGCTGGCCCCAAAGCGTGTTATTCTGAAGATCAGGCTGCGTTCCTTCCACCTAGGGCTTAATCCCCAAACTAGAACTCGGGGCCCACTGGCCACTGTTTGCGAGGGGCTGAAAGATAGAGCTTGGCAAGTTCAGGGATTGAGCCCCACAGAACAGGCCAATCTCAGAGCAACCCCAGATTTGTTTTACCGGCTGTGGTCAATCTAAGGGGACAGACTACAAAACCACAGAGGTTCCCTTTTGCACTGACACAACGCCCCAACCCCTGCTCAAATTACATTGGCTAAATATTTAGATTAAGGGATACGCCCCTGGGAACCAGGCGGTTGTATATGAAGGGGTGTCTGAGTTCTGATCAATGGCACTGCCTCTAAGGACCAGCACAGTGCCCATCAGACAGCAGTACATGATACTGCAAGAACTAAGAATGGTCCTAAATCAGTGCAGAAGGCACACAGAGATACATATCCTTCCCTTCCTTTCTTCCTTTCTTTGGCCTACTTGACTGCTGGACTGTGATCTCACCTTTGGTGCCTGACACAATTGGGTGACGCAGTGTTAAAAAAAAATCTGGCTTGGGTCAGGTGTATCAAAAAAACACGCTGTCGCATGGGGCTCAGGGGCTTATGACACTGATGGGGGATTTCAGATCCTTTTCATATAGCAGTCAAATCCATCTAAAAGTAGAAGGGACGGGGTCTTCCTTACCTTCCCGAAGGCTGCATAAACAGTGACTCCCAGTTCTGAGGATAAATCTTCCCTCAGATTTTCCTTCCCACGCAGCACTTAAGAGTCTTTCCCTTTCCCAGAGCTCCCTGAATAAAGCAGCTGTTTTGAGGGTCATGGGCCACCATTTTGCTCTGTCCTGATCATATGATGGCCAGTTACACCTGTGACGCTGTCTGGATTTAGGGAACCATTTATGATATTATTTTGTAATAATATCTCATAATTGCTATAATCCATAGGAACTATGCCATGTTCGGTATCAATAGAAAGGTAATAATTTGCTGGGAATTATTGTGTAGTTGATGTGTAGGAATTGTATTTGTATTAGAAGTTAGGAATATGGTTGTTATATCTATACTTTAACTTGTGTGATTCTGGGGAAACTCCCCAGACAGGATGTCTACAGCCATTGTCTCCTTAATGGCCCATTAAGGAAGCTCCCAGGCACAATGGACGCAGGGAGAAACCTGTTGAGCCATTAGGACTTGAACATGTGATGCAACTCCATTTTGATTGGAGAGACCTGCACACAGCATGAAGGCCAGAGGTGATAAAAGGCAGCAGCTCCGACTCCATCTTGTCTCAAGTCCCCAGCCAACACCCATCTCTGAAACTATTTCTCTGAGACTGGACAAAGGATTGAGGCCCACCTGGGTGTTTACCAGAGGAACAAGCCTGCAAACTGCTTTACATGAACTTTAAATCGTATGTGATTCACTTTGACCCTTTAACATCTCTCATACTTTGCTTCTTTTCATTTTATCTTAAATCTTTAGTTGTAGTTGCTAAAGGATTGGCTATCAGTGTGGTATTTCGGGTAAGATCCAAACCTATACTGTTCTGTGTGCTGTGGCTGGCCCTTTGGAGTCAGGAGAACCTATTTCTTTAAGGGACTGTGTGGCTAGGTGGGAGACAGAGTTGCTGGAATGCAATAAAGGGGCTGTTTCTGTTTTGTGCAGATTTCTTGGTACCCAGTGTGGGGAACCAGAAGCCTGGTTGTGACTGATAGGGAGACTGGTTTAAGTACCACTCATCAGTGTGTGGGGAGTTTGGCTCCCGGTTTTGTAGCTTGCCCTGATTTTTGCACATCCAGAAGGGTATCCCAGGAGGCCCTGGTCACAGCACCGTATAAGGCACCTGCTCTCAGGCAGCAAACAGCCTGAGTCTCTGGTGCTGAGATTAGCTGGATGCTAGTGAGACAGTGAGCATGTTCCTGCACCACCCTCTGTCATGGCTACACCATCACTGGAGGACTGGAGTCACACAAACAGCTGAGACTTATTGTAACCAGGAGACTAAATCCTCAGAGAGCTCTAGAAAGACAGGGAAGACTTTCTTTTTGCTGGTGCCATTTAGGTCCTTCTAAGACTGGGGTATAGAGCTGAGCGCAGATGTGTGTCCCGCAGCTCTGCTACTAGGGAACAGGGAATTCACCCCACAATCCGGCTGCCTCTGGGGACCAGCACTTCCTGCCCTTTGCAAAGTGCTGAATATCACTTCATCCGGCTGGGATCCTTGCAGGGACAGCATGTGCCTGAGTAGCCAGATGGGTTAATCGCAGCTAAGCAAATATAGCTGCTCAGCATCTCACCTGGCAGTGAGCTAAGAGCTCAAAGACAAAGCGGAAGTGACAGTCTCCGTGTTGTGTTATTTTAGTTTTGAGGACGAAAATGCCTTTAAATAGTTCTTCAAGGCCAGCTAAATTCTGCTAGTCCAGCCGGGAACTCATGTGTCAAGTAACTGGTTGGGTTAGGGGTTATTTACATCAAAACATTAACATCTTTTCCATGTTTATGCCCTATGCCGTAGATGGGTAGGTGGTGTAGAGCAGAGGTTTTCAACCTTTTTTTCATTTGCAGACCCCCTAAACAATTTTGAGAGGAGGTGTGGACCCCTTTGGAGATCTTAGACATAGTCTGCAGACTCCTGAGGTGCATGGACCACAGACTGAAAACACCTGGTCAAGTGGCTAGGACAGGGGCCTGCCTGGCTTTAAAGCACTGTGGTTCAGTTCCTAACACAGTCACTGATTTGCAGTGTAGCCTTGCATATGTCACCTCACCTCTTTGTGCTTTGGTTTGCCAGTCTGTGAAATGGGAATAATGGGTACTGAGCTTGTCTTGAGATCTGTGAGTGAAACCTAATAGATGTGCTAAATGTTCGATCCAGAAGTTGATGCAGTAAGTCCACCCCCTCAAGAAGATAGGGCTGAGTTGACGGGAGGGCATTTCCCATCGACTCAGAGCAGTGGAGGCGCCACAGTAAGTAGGCATTAGGAAGTCGAAGAGAGATATGCAAGTTATTTTACGTAGCCTGCATATCTCCCTTCAACTGCTGTTGAATTCCATGGCCAGTGTAGAGCTGGCCATAGCAGCAGTACAAGTGCACTGGACTAGGACTCTGGAGACCTAGGCTTGCCTGTCACTGTGTTTGTACAGCACCTAGCACAATGAGGGCTGGCGTTCACTTCCTCTAGATGTCTCTGTACTAGAAATAATAGCACCCGGGGATGCCACAACTGCTGTCCTGTCTTCAGCAGGTCTGCCCAGAGCTAGTTTTCTGATGATCTCTTTGCCATTTTGGGACTTCCGTCCTCCCTGAAATAAGTGAGGGCTGTTCCCGTCCTCTAGAAACACAAAGGCCTGGCTAAGTCTCAGTCCTCCGTTAAGGGGAGGACGACAAATGAACAAACAGGAGCAGGGGATCCTGGGCTGCAGACAGAGGGGCTCAGATTGGCCTTGCAGCTGAGACTTGCCTAAACAGAGCGTAGCTAATCATCCAACGACAAGGAGGACAGGAGGCCTCTCACTACGGTGGCTGGGCTACCCAGGATACTGCACTTAACAGCCGGATTTGCACAGTGGCCCACTGTCCTAGGAACACAGGGCCACTGTGGGACCGGCAGTGGGGATTCCGCTGCAGCTGGGACGAGAGGAGAGGGGTCCTCACAGCATTCAGGCACCGTCACGCCTTCCCATTCACCAGCACCAGCTGTGGCCAGTCTCAGCGCATTGCCGCATCCTGAGCAATGCACACTGGTGTAGCCAGATGCTGGGAACAGATTGGAGCTGGCAGGGAGGGGTCTATCTATGCTGGGGCCAAAGGGTGAAAATGCAGAATGGGAGAGTGCGGCTGCAATTCAGGCCTTTTCTACATGGCTGTGTGACAGCGCCATGATTTCAGGTGCTCCACCGGGCTGAATGTAGAACTAACTGGCTGGAAGGAAAGAAGGGGAGATTTAAATGGCGCGTCTAGAAAAACTGACTGTGCGATCCGTCTGGCTGGGAAGAAGCCGCCTTGACTTAGGATCCTGAAAACTAGGCTTGGTTTGAAACTCTCAGGAAAAACCCTATCTGGTCTTCCCCACTAATGATTTCTGTGAACTCCTTTGACTTCAGTGGAGCTGTCCTGCTTACACCAAGGTTGAATTGGCTGGTTTGCAGGAACCTGGCTCCTTAGTGCACCACAATTAGGTTTCCAGGAAGGGAAATTTTTCTTCCAATTTGCCAAGTGGGATGTGCAAAGCCAATGATGAGATTCACCCATTGTCCTGCAGCAGAGATTAAATATCATGGCCTGGGCTTTTGCTCTAACCACTGGATTGCCCAACAGCCAGAATCTCCTGCAGTATTTAAATGACTAATAGATGGAATAAGGAATAAAACAGTGCAGCAAATCTATTTCGTGTACATGAGAGGTGGTGCATTCAGGGCTTTTCATCTGCATCCAGTACAGCTAATAAACTGGCTTAAGAGGAGGTTGCACACATATGTAGAATACGCAGCCCTGTCTAGGGAGTTTGGATTGGCTCCTCAGATTGAGGCAGCAGGGGACTAGGTTTAGGTGTTGCAAATTTAGAGAATCCGCCCGCTGTTTCTCTGAGACAGAGAACAGAGTATGGCTTGTGTTGGCTGAATATCACTGAACTGGAAAGTTGCAAGGAAAAGCAAAATAGCAAAGCTTTCATTTCAGAGGATTGCAACAGAGTCCTCAGTTAGGACCTGTTCCGAAGGGGTAGTCGTGTTAGTCTAGTTCAGCAAAACCAAAGAGGAGTCTTGTGGCACTTTAGAGACTAATTCTGCAACTCATAATAGTATCATGTAGCGGCTAGTCACCTGAGTAAGCGCTACTCAGAGAAAGGAATATACAATTCCTTTCTTTGATAAGATGCCCCCTCTGCATCCTAGATGGGAGAAAGAAGCATAGCTAGCTAGCTATCACATGACCCATGCTCTTCACCTTGATACCTGAGGGTGCATCTACACTTGTAAATGAAGTCGACTTAAGCTTGCTTAAGTCGACTTAATTTACTCTGCGTCTACACTACACTTTCCTTACATCGACTTAAGCAGCTTGCTTAAATCGACTTAAGGAAAATTAAGTTGACTTTATTAAACCTTGTTTAAAATTGACTTAAGCCAGTGTAGACATGGAGTAGCCCTAAATCAACTCTAAGTTGACTTAGGGCTCTCCAGGACTCCCCCCCCTGCTCTCCCTGCCAGGAGGGTGGCACAGGGAGAGCCTGGCATGCCCCCCAAAGGGCAGGGCAGAGCCCTGCCAACCTTGCCCCATGCCCTGCCAGGGTCCCTGTCCCCCTTTGCCCCATTGTACCCAGGTACAATGGGGCAAAGGCTGAGCCCCCTGGCACTTGGCAAGGGGTACCCCCCTGGCACTGTGGACCTGTCCAAGGTCCCCTTAGCCCCTAGAAGTCGACCTAGGTGTCCAGTGTGGACGCTCTAGGTCGACTTTGTAGGGTCCCCCCAAAGTCGACTTAAAACTTAAGTGTGGACATGCTAAGTCGACTTAAATTAACAAGTGTAGACATAGCCTGAGTGCCCAATGAAGCATGATTGTGATGCAAAATTCTTGCAACCCCCACATTTTTAAAAGGGCTGGGAGATATCCTTCTAAAATCATTGCTCTCCAAATGCAATGGTCTGCCTCTGCTTTGCAAAAAACCGTTTGTCAGAACCAGGAGTCCCTGTTGCTCGCAAGTGAAATTCTCCCTGGCCTTTGGCTGTGATTTTTGGCAGAACAAACCTGGGGAAGTCCTCATCTTGCCATTCCTCCTTCACATCCACGTTCTCCATCCGCAGGGTGGCTTCTGTGGTGCCCATTGCGCTCGGGGAGAGTCTCTGGCTGCACTGGGGTTCACCCACTGAGGGGCTCTGTCTGGAACAGGAGATACAGCTGAGTTGCTACAAGCCCCTTTGGAAAGCGAAATGCAATTTATACTCTCTGGCTCTGCATCCCTCTCTCATCCCCCTTAAACTTCAGGCCCATGGGAGTTCGGGGCTTTGGTGGGGTCTGTTCCAACATCAGATGCCATTTGGAAAATTTAGCCTCCTGTGTGGGTTGAAGGAAGCATCCAGATCTGACATGACCGTATATACTTTCTGCATAAAACTCAGTGGTTTTATAAAAGCCCGAGCCAGTAAGCCCTTGCATGGTGTTTTGGGGATATTGACACCTGTGGATAAAACCAGATGAGCTGGGAATGGCGTGTAGGCTCTGTCTAAAATGTGACCGCAGCAAACTGCTTCTCTGTCATTCTTTGGGATTGTCCTTTGTAGCAGAGCCATTGCAGGGACCCACTCAGGCCCAAGGGGCTCACCTTTCAGCTTTCATTCTGCCCCACTAATAACACTGATGTTAACCAACACCGTCGCTGGTGGAAATTAAAGCCAGGTTTAAAGGACAACAATACAAGATTGGTTTCAGGCCATGTGGCCGCGGCATCTATTTCCATGTTGTCTCCGAGGGATGTCCATTTCTTGGGTTTCACAGAGAGATTTCAGGGCTGTACTCTTGTGCTGTGACCCAGCTACGCCTTCGCAGTCAGAGAGGAAGAAAGAGAGGCAAGGGGTGTGGGAGGAAGATGCTGGCACTTCTTCACTCAGGAGCTACCTGTGTTTGAGCGGTGGCATTCTTCACTTGTCCTGGGTCCCATTTTTATAAAAACTTATGTCTGGCCCCTATGGGGCACATGGGGCCTCTGTGCTTGCTAAGCATCCATGTGGTTTATGTTTACATTGCTGGAACTCCACGGACTTCAGTGCAGTCTCTACTGATCCCCAGACATCAAGGATGATGGACTTAGCTCTCATTTACATTCAGGCCTCAAAGTGAATGTGACTGCATTTGACTCCCACTTTGCAGCCCTTTTACACAGCCCACCAATGAGAACCGTGCCCATCATAGCTCGGGCCCAATCCCGTATTCCTTCCACGCCTCAAGCTCCAGATGAAGTGGGAAGGAATTTAGCGTGTGCAAGGAGTCAGGATCGGGACGGTGCGGTGTCAGATCCGCCAGCAAGGCCCCTGTACCGCTCTGTCGGCTGGATTCTATTCCCACTGAGCTGAGGGCTCCGTCGGGGCGGAATGACTGATATTACAGGCCTGAAGCGTCAGAGCATCAGACTGCAACGTACATGAGCGTTCAGGCTGAATCCAACGGGTACCACAGAAATGAGCTCGCTGTGTATTTAGGAGGTGGCTAGAGAGTAACGTATTTTTAATACAGCGGGCCAGATGCTAGTGACGTCACCGCAGATCCTGAGCGACTCCACTAAAGCCGGTGTTGCTCCTCCGGCCCTCTCTCTGCTGTATGTGAGAACTGGTGCTGTGATGATTCTTGGGGAAATATCATCCTTTGTACAGAGAGCCTCCATGACGATGCATTATAGGGAGAGGAGGTTCTGTCTGCCTGCTGCTTTAAGGAGGTGAAGCCCCATGGAAGCACTAAGTAAATTCTGTAGTAATATTTACCGTGGACATTGCCAGAGGCGGGGCCCGGCCCAGACGGAGGCTGGCAGAGAGCTGTGTGCTCCTGCATTATCCTCTTCCCCTCCCTCTGTCTGTGCGGCGCTGGCTGCATTACATATTATTTTTCTTTATCCTGATGCATTGCTGGATGTGCTGCCCGGGAACCGAACGCGTTTGTGCCAGGAGATGATTTCCTAGCCCTTGGGAATGAGCGATGCCCCAGAGCCCATACAGATCCAGGGGATGTAATCCCTCTTACACAATCCCTTCAAAGCATCATGGAGAAAAAAATAATCAAGTGCTAGAGCCCGTGCCTCCATCATAAACCCCTTCCCCAGCAGGATGGAAGCACGGAGGGCATCTTGTACTTACCGTCTGAGTGTCTGTCTCTTCTTGCTACTGAGGAACAAAGAAGCTCTCTCCTGTTTTCCAGCTGGGCATTCCTCCTTCCGCAGCAGGGGCTCCTTAGGAGGTCCAGGATTGGAATAAAAATGCAGGTGTGCCAGGCTGTCACAGCTGGCGAACGGGGAGCTGCATCAGGGTCGGCCTGCAGTGGAGGAGCTGGTCTTTCGTTTGGGAAATGGACCACAGCTATTTGTATTCTCTTAATACCGCTGCTGCCGTTTGCTCTGCCGGGGGCTGCCTCGGAGCATTTGATTATTTTCAGCTCACAGCTGGCCAAGCCTCAGCTCCCTTAAGACAGCTAATTGCACTGCTTTTGTGTGCTGGGAAGGGAGGGGCTGGGGGCGGGAAGAGAGCTAACGATACATAGCACCCCCTTTTCAGTGCTGTGGCTCCTCTGATTGGCTAGAGGACAGCAAAATCCCCACAGCCTTTTCCTTGACATCCTGAGCATCGTCAGCCTCTAGCAGGATCCAGCCCAGATGAGAGAGGGGAAGGCTTTTTAATATAGGGAATCATAGGCTCAGAAAAGGTGGCGTGGCCCAAGGTAGATTCTACCCAATCTAACAGCGTGCCTTCATCCTCACTCAGCGTATCTCTGCATCTGGAACAGAGGGGCTCCCTTTGCAAATGGCAGCTGGAGTGGGGGTGCCAGGAGGGCTACTGGGGAAGTGCAGACCCAAAAGAGATTTGGGGGCTGTGGAAAAGAATCAGCTCGAAGGAAGAGGGAGGATGGAAGGCAGGTTGATGCAGTTGCAGCCCAGAGCAGATAGGCAGGAAATGGCACCAGCTGAAGACTTAAGCTGGGGGCTTTCACAGGGGCTCTAGGGTGTCCAAATCCCACTCTCAATGGGAAGCAGGTTCCTGATTCCCTTAGGCACCTATGAAAATCCCTTCGTCTCAGGCGTCCAGGAAAATGGTGTTGTGAATGTAAGGTATTGCTGCTGTGGCACACACACCTGCTAATTATTATTATTGTTGGTCCTTTGTGTCACGCTAGGGCCTAGAGGCCCAGTCCAGGACCAGGTCGCTTTGCGCTAGGAGCTGTACAGGCACAGAATAAGATGATAGCCCATGCCCCCCAGCTCATGGACTGGCTCCCAGCTCCCTGCACATCAATTAAAGCTTTATAATCTGAGATCATCCATCTGCACAGTCCCTTTCTGGGCTGGATCTTCCACTGCTGTAAATCTACTGAAGTCAAAGGAGCTATGCTGATTTACACCAGTTGAGGATCTAGCCTTGAATCCTTTGGCACCTGGAATGCTCCTCATTTCTGGAATTACATTCCAACCATTAGCCCTTTGGCAAATCAATTTCCCTCTGGCAAGCCCTGGTGAGTAGATGCTGTCAATTGCCCTGAAGGATTTTCAGCAGCGCTCAGCGTTGGACTCCCTCTGCTCCCATTGAAGTTGAAGGCAAAATTTCCTTGGGGAGCCATGCCAGCCCAGAGTTGAGTGGGATTTAATATCCCACTGGGATATGTTTGGCACCAGCAGGGTGCTCGGAGCTGTACAAGATGCAAAGCTAGATTGCTCCATTTTCGCTACTGTATCCTCCAGCTAGACTAGGGTATGATATGACAATAGCATTACAGAGTTCTCCAGCCTCATCCTTGCACATGCATGCAAGGTCTAAGCAGAATTATCTGGATTCCACTAGAACAGGGCTCGACAAAATTGACTCCCAGCTAGGCACCAGCAGTTTTATTTTTGGTTGCCAGAGGGCGCTTCTCTGCTGCATTTCTGCAGCAGAGCTTGGAACCAGGCTACAAACCTGGATTGCCACGATGACGTGGTGCCTGGTTTTTGTCAAGCCCTGCACTAGAAGGGGTTGTTGGGGCGGCATATCAAAGACAAGTTGGATAGCACTCCCCACTTAGCCACATCCATGGCCCTCCTTCCCTTTGCATTGGTTTGCAGCCAACTCCATCATGCACAATGGGGCATTCCATAGTAGATCTGCTGGACTGAGTGTTTCCAACTACTCATCTGCTGATGGTCGCATTTCATCTATAGATCAGGCCAGGCAGGAGAGGTGCCAGGGGACTTTGGGGCAGGAATCTTGCAAGCGGTCACTTCTGGAAGATTTTGTGAGAGGAGTGTGTCTTGAAGAGAGAAGTGATGGTGGGGGAGAGGAGGAGTGGTTGGGGAAGTGGGACTCTATAGGTGCGTCTACACTTGTAAATTACGTTGACTTAAGCTTGCTTAAGTCGACTTAATTTACTCTGCATCTACACTACACTTTCCTTAAGTTGACTTCAGCAAGCTGCTTAAGTCGACTTAAGGAAAATAAAGTAACTTAATGAAAATTAAATCGACTTTATAAAACCTCCTTTTAGTTCGACTTTAGGCTTAAGTCGACTTTTTAAAGTTGACTTAAGCCAGTGTAAACCTGGAGTAGCTCTAAGTTGACTTAGGGCTACTCCAGGACTCCCCCACTGCCCTCCCTGCCAGGGGTGGGGCACAGGGGGAGCCTGGCATGCCCCCCCACAGGGCAGGGCAGAGCCTTGCCCACCCTGCCCCCATGCCCTGCCAGGGTTGCTGTCCCCCTTTGCCCCATTGTACCCAGGTACAATGGGGCAAAGG
This sequence comes from Pelusios castaneus, assembly GCA_007922175.1. Classification (NCBI taxonomy): domain Eukaryota; kingdom Metazoa; phylum Chordata; order Testudines; family Pelomedusidae; genus Pelusios; species Pelusios castaneus. The sequence goes on from ML685800.1 coordinate 7,576,031, forward strand.
CTGAGCCCCCTGGCACTGGGCAAGGGGTGCTCCCCTGCCCCCATGGACCTGCCCTAGGTCCCTATAGCCCCTAGAAGTTGACCTAGGCATCCAGTGTGGACGCTTTAAGTCGACTTTGTAAGTTCCTGCCTAAGTCGACTTTAAATTTAGGTGTAGACATGCTAAGTCGACTTAGCTAAAGTCGACCTAAATTTACAAATGTAGACATAGCCTATCTGATGTGTCTTTGTTCTTTACATGCCATTAAGCATAAAACTTGACTGCAGCAGAGGCAGCTTTCTGCTATAGTGAGGAAACTTTACGGGCACACCTGGGTTCCAAAGAGAAATGCTTACTAGATACGAACACGCCAGGCCAACCTGCTCACATACACCGTTGCACTGTGAAGTTCTGGTGGCTTCTGAAGGAGAAGAAAGATCACAAACTATTTAAAACAAACAAGGAGTCCTGTGGCAATTATAAAGACTAGCAAACACAGCCCAGTTCCTATGCCACACTTTCCCAGGCACTAGGAGCAGTGCAGAGGACTGAATTGGGGCAATGAGTTGAAGGGTCACTTTAGAACTTGACAGCTCAGATATTGTTTCTCAAAATGGGCGTGGGAATATCCAGCCGAGAGAAACATTTTGGTGTTTTCTTCTGTTTCGTTTTTGTACCAGCAACAGTTTCCTCTTTTGTAGTTTTGTGGCAATGAAAGCCAATCGAAGCTTCTGAATGCCACCTGCTAACTCTTGTGCACTAACTGCTGGCTTGTTCTGCCCCTTCTTCAACCGCCTTCTCGGTGCCACCAGACTCCTGGGCTATGTCTACACTTACAGAAACTAGTTCGAATTAGTTAATTTGAACTAACTAATTCGAACTAATTTTAGTTAGTTTGAATTAAGTTAATTCGAACTAGCATGGCCCCACTAGAATGCTAGTTCAAATTAGCCATGGCCATGCAGGGCACTTGCTTACTTTGTATTAGTCAGTTGCATGAAGATCAATCTGCCGATTAGTTCCAACTAACATGGCCACATTGACTTCATTCGAACTAACTATTTCGAATTAAGGGTTAGTTCGAACTAAGCAATCGAATTTATTAGTTTGAATTCAGGAAGCCCTTAATTGGAATTAATGAAAGTCTAGTGTGGCCAAGGCTTAAGTTAGTTCAAATTAAGCTTCCTTAATTCGAACTAACTTGCAAGTGTAGACATAGCCCTGGTTAGTTTTGTTGAACTAGACTAACACGGCTACCTCTCTGGAACTTGTCTTAATGTTATGAGTAGTCATTCGAGAGCCACAGACCCTGAAAGAATGGAGTCCTAGGCCCTGTGACAGTCAGCATAAGTAGCTGCTCTGGAGTGATGCACCCCTAGAGACTCTGAGGCCCCCACCATCATGGGGTTCTCCTGGAGCTATAGATCCTAGAAGACAAGGGTCCAACAGAAACCTGCCTTTGATTTGCCAACTGTTTGCTGAACTCCAGAGGCTGCCACAAAACATTTTGGGTTCTCTGCATGGGCATTTCCAAGCAGCTCTAGCTGTGTCTCTTCCCTTGGAGGGAGGCAAATGCAAAAGTTGCTGAGCTGATGGATCCAAACATCTTGGGTGCATGGATTGACCAACACAACACATGAGAGGCTCAAAGGACACTCCTTGCAAGGGAGCAGGAAAAATTATGGCCTTGAACATCATCTGAACCCAAAGCCTTTCATCCCATTTCCCCTATAAGTTTCTCTTAGTTGTCAGGCAAGTCCAAAATTTCCTAGGGAGGCAGCCCCCCGCATGTGTCCAACTTTCCCCAAACTCAGTCCCTTTCCCCCAGGCGATTGCCTCTCCTCCTGGCCCTTTGTAGAGATGTGGCCCTCTCATTTTCTGAGTTATTAGTACCTCTGGAGGGATCAGGGTCTGCCTGGAGGATCCCAGACTCCTCTCACTCCCAGCAGCCTCTCAGAGGGATGGTTCATGGGATTCAGCTGCTTGCGGTTTATTTTTCTCTCCCCATGTGACAGTTCACACGGTGACACCAGCAGAACGTATTCTTCTCCAGGAAGGGGAACAGGCTCTACCAGTATATGGCATTTTTATACCACGCTAGCGGCTGTATTGGTACATCAGGAAAAACGTCACAGCCCGCACTGAGATTGTTATATGAACATGAAATCAGTAACTCTGTACAGTGCGGATAATCGCTGTGCCCTGCCTCACTGTTGTGAGATAAAGACCGCGAGGCTATGTCTACACTTGTTCAAATAAGTCGACTTAGCATGTCTACACTGTAAATTTAGGTTGACCTTGCCAAATCAACTTAGAGCGTCCACACTAGATGCCTAAGTTGACTTGTAGGGGCTAGATGGACCTGGAAGTGGTGCATGGTGGGAAGGGGGGGCACTCAAGAGGTGCCCCCCTTCCATGGGCACCCCTCCAAAAGTGCCAGAGAGCTCAGCATCTTCCCCATTGTACCAGGGTACACGGGGGCGGGGCAGGGTACAAGAGTGGGGTAGGGAGGGCTGTGTTCTGCCCTGTTGGGGGGCACGCCAGGCTCTGGCTGTGCCAGGCACCCTGGGAGGGAGGTCAGTGGGGGAGCCCTGGGTGCCCTTTATGTTGACTTAGGGTTAAGCCATGTCTACACTGGTTTAAGTCAACTTAATAAAGTCGACTAAACCAGTAAGTCAACATAAAACTAGGTCTTATTAAGTCGACTTTTTTCCTTAAGTTGACTTAAGCAGCAGCTTAAGTCGACTTAAGGAAACTGTAGTGTAGACGCAGAGTAAATTAAGTCGACTTAAGCCTGCTTAAGTCAACTTAATTTACAAGTGTAGATGCACCCTGAGATGCTCAGGTGCTATGTTGATGGAGGCCAGTGAAGGACTTGAGACAGAGATAGTGAAATTAACAGAAACTGGATATCCAGTTCTCAGCTCTGTGAAGGCCTTGATCCTAGAAACACAGGTGCACATATGGAACTTGACTCATGGGAGAGGACTAATCAAAGTCCATGCGGCTAGTCAGGTAAGCACGTGCATAGGTATTTGCACCAGGAGATCCCAAGGCCTGAAACAAAGATCAGATGAAAGTGAAATGCTTAAAAGAAAAAGATGCTCTTTTTTTTAAATGCAGAACCATATGAGAAGCGAATGACGCCATTGTCTCAAAAAAGAAAGAATTTAAAATATTTTGGCGTTACCAAGGTGGGAGCAATTAAAGTTGGTTGTTTATTTTTCATAACATTAAGACCGTCTCATCTATTGTTCTTTAAAGGCCATATGGACACTGTTTGAATCCAAACAACTTGTCTGATTGGCTAAAACAGATTAAAAAACTACCTTGTGACTCACCCACTTCTGCATGTAGATACACACCTAACATACTGCAGCTTCCATTTCATGCATCTGATGAAGTGGGATTACACTCACAAAAGCTCAGGCGATAAATATATTTGTTACTCTTTAAAAGTACCACAGGACTCCCTGTTTGTTTTGCTGAAATTGACTAACACGGCTACTCCTTCGGAACATGTGACTGTAGAGTAACCAGCAACCATGTCAGGCCTTCCACATTGCCTGGAGCCTGGAAAATCTGGGTGAAATTCACTTATCATTGTTTGTTTTGGAAACCTCATGTCACTGGTTCTGAAACAATTTGGGGGTGGGAGAGAGGATTTCTAGTTTGCAGGAAACTTTGAAATAATGAATTTTCCCACAAACTGGAAATGCTGCGTTTTAGCCAGCTCCCCATCCCCCCCCCCATTTTGGCTACCAATCAGAAGGCTGGCTCCAAGCGCTAGCCTGGGACTCCAAGACTTTGTGTATGATCCTCGGTAAGTCACTTAGCTTACCCGTGCTGAGGCTATTCATGCTTCCTTTCTTCAAAGGGATGTTGTGAAGCATGTTCCGATTTAGTGTGCACTGTGTGAGTTAACAAATACTTATAGGAATACCTTATGGGAACACAAAGCTCGCTGGTCGCAAAGCAAGTCATTTCCTGAGTTCATACTATCAGGCAAGAGCGTAGGCAAACCAGGCAGAGGCAGAGAGTCAGCCAGTTATTTTGGAAGTGTGTTCAGATGGACCAGTCTCCAAAGGTGAGTGGACGTTTTCCCACTCTGTCTTGCCCACAAAAGATGGAAAGTGGCAGTAAAACCTCTGCATTGAGCTTGTCATAGGAAGAAGAAATATCTATTTTAAAAAAATAATCTGACTCCCTTGTCTCTGTGCCTCCATTTCCCATCTGGCACACTGCCCATCTCACTGGGGCTATGTCGACACTTGAAAATTTAAGTCGACTTAGTTAAGTCGACTTAGGGAGTCTACACTTAAATTTTAAGTCTACTTTGGGGGGAACTTACAAAGTTGACCTAGAGCGTCCAAACTGGATGCCTAGGTCGACTTCTCGGGGCTAGGGGGACCTAGGGTAGGTCTACTGGGACAGGAGGGGGCACCCCTTGCCCAGTGCCAGGGGGCTCAGCCTTTGCCCCATTGTACATAGGTACAATGGGGCAAAGGGGGACAGGGACCCTGGCAGGGCATAGGGGCAGGGTGGGCAGGGCTCTGCCCTGCCCTGTGGGGGGGCATGCCAGGCTCCC
>ML685800.1:7588950-7629941 GCA_007922175.1 Pelusios castaneus
TGGAGAAGCAATTTATTGTAATCCCAGGCTGTGAGAGAAACCCAGGAGAAGCATAGTTCTCTATCCAGTCTGTGATACCCCAAAGACAGTGAGGCAAATGTTTCAGTGATATCCTTTCACAACGAAGAAAGGCAGTGTGTTAAAGGGAAAGGATGTTAGAAGGGTTAGTGGCAGCTTTTATTCCGAATCAGCGATGGTTAATATTTGTACAAAATCCATATGATGAATGAATAATAATGATAATAAATAATAAACAACAGGCATTGTTTGTAGCACTGCCTCTTGTTAATGTTACTTAACACTTTTCGTAAGATCTATAGCTCTGAAGTACTGGCTGGACGTGAATTCAGATCTGGGGAGACACTCACATCCAACGTATTAGCATATTTTGTCTTTCTAGAGGGATAGGTCAGAGACATTGCAACTGAAACAAAATGGGGAATTAGCAGCTATTCCAATCTCTTAGACCCGGCAGCGACCTCCTCTTAAAATCACGGTCATTACTGCTGTTTTACCCATTTGTGATCTAATCTTCCCTCTTTCCAACAAGAATCCAGGCATTCTATCTCCAGCTTTACCCAGATGCACTTCTGACTGGCGATAGTAAGCCCTTCTTCTTGGATTTTCCATTAGAAGTCTCCCAACTGCTTCAAGTGATTTGTCCAACTGGGGCTAACAAGGACATCATCTAACTGTGACGCTGTGTTGTCTCCACTTCTCCGAATGATGTCCACCTGCTGAACTATAGCGGGTGCTCTTCAAAGCCCAAAGGCGTAACTAGGCGAGGACCCTGTGGTGACCCTAAGTCCCAATGGGGCTTTAAATGCCCTGTCTTTAGCTGGCTGTACTAATGGCACTTGCCAACATACTTTACATAAATCAAATCTGAGAAGATAATCGATTCTGGGCAGTGGATAAGAATCTGAACAGGAGATAACATTGATCTGATCAATGTCTACATGAAAACCAGCTAGTCCCATCTGTTTTGGGCGCTACAGCTATTGGACAACACCATTCACTGGTTAGAAACTCAGTAATTCCTATTTGTAGTATGGAACTCCCTTCTTAATGTGGCACAATCCCTTCAGGTATCTCTAAAGATGCTGTTCAGAGGCAGGGTTCCCTTTCACCTGGATGTATCCTCCAAGTTGTCTGTCTTCCCTGGCTTGGCTTGCAACAGACCCTGGGAACTTCCCCAACAACTGAGGCTGCTTCATCTGTTAGTCTTCCTTCCAATGGTTTAAATTGGGGGGGGGGGGGGGAACAGATTTCCTCCCTCCAGGTGATGAGCAAAGAGTTTCATCTTCACCGTCACTGCAGGTAGCGACATTCCAATGTGAGATCCCCAATGGACCAGAATGCATGAGGGGCTGGGGCTGCCGGCCAGCGATGGCAGCTGCAGGGGCCTAATCTGGCCTGGGAGCCAGGGCTTCTGGTGGCAAGGGCTGGGAATGTGGTGGGGGGTATGGCTGGGGAGTGTGGTTTCGGGCAGGGGCGTTAGCCCAGGGCTGTGCCCCGAATGTTTTTTTGTGGCAGGGACACTCACCCCTGGAATGCACCATTCCTCCTGCAGTGGTGTTTCTCAACACCCAGCTACCCTTTGAGGAGTCCTATATTCCACTTCAACCAAAGATTCATATAGGGTATTTCTTAAGGCTGGCCTGTCCTATTTCTGGGCACATCTTCCATATAGTCTCCAGACTTCTCTTCCATTTTATTAACACTTTACTGATAGGCTACCATTACCTTCTGCATGGAGATAACTCCTGCCTCCTGCAAAGCCAGCTAGCTACCCTCTTTGATCAGCCTCCAGGGTCCCTATAATAGGGTCTTTCAAGACTTTCCTCCTCTCTAGGATCTAAGGGGGTGCAGGCTATGGTTATTCACTGAGCTGATGCAGGGCCCTCTCTTCCCCCGCTCATACCAAAACTCAGATAGAAGGAAACCCATTGAAGCCCAGCAAGCTTCATCGTGAGCAAACAGCACAAAGAATTCCCAATCTTCCTGGCCCAGATCTTCAAACATATTTAGGCACCTACCTCCTCATACTTATTCTGAAGGGAGTTAGGCACCTAATATCTTTGAGGTCCTGGGTCTCCATGCTTCTCCACACATTTCCAGAGTATAATTCTTCATGTTCCATTACAATGCTCTGCTGGGCTACCTGTCTGTGGGTCCTAAGGTCATTGTTTTAATCCCTTTTATTTCCTACTAGGTAGGGATTGAAGGAGCTGCACAGGAATATTTGTGCTATGGTCTGTGATTATTTCCTCAGGACATCAACCCAGGAAAATGGCTGTTCCAGGGTTTCTGTAGAATATAACATCTAATGGGAAAGCCTCAAGGTATCTTGTAATGCATAACTCTGAGTATGTGCATAAGGACTTTCCTGATTCAGGGCTATAGTATTTTACCTTATGATTGTTATTATGATTTATCATTAGTAACCATGGCACAGCAAGTCATTAGTAGGTCGGAGGAGCAGTGAGTAACATCTGCCACCAGCTGACGGCCTTATCCATGGGAAATATTCCTCACTCAGGGATTCCCAGTCACTGATAACAGAAACCTTTTAAAAAGGTGCCTCAGTAAAACAGTGCAGTGACCTTGGCATTCATGTGTGATGGGTTAATAAGGGTTTCAATCACCCTCAGCCTTTGCATTTGCTGATTAAGTCTAGCCAGGTGTCTGCAGACCAGGTCTTTGAAACAACAACTGCCTTCAAGTGTCTGGGAACATTTAGTCAGCCTTCACTTTGCAATTCAAAGTATGGATAAATATTTGCACCTCTGTGGCTGTAAGACACCTTTGAGAGGGAAGAAGGTTACTCCAGGCGTTCTTTAGAAGATTGAAGTCCTGGGGAGAGAGGTGGTTTACAGAAGGAGGGGGTCTGGTGGGGGAAGTAGGATGGCTGAGTTCTTTTCCCAGCTGTGCTGCGGACTCCCTGGGTGGTCTCGGGAAAATCACATTCAGGTATATCATGGTCACTGACTTTGGGAGCCGCTGTGTTTTGGAGTCCAGTTTGACTAAGCTCCCAGCTCCCATTGACTCTATGGACCTTGGTTTCCCCAATTCTAAAACCGGGTAACAATAACAACCTGCCTCACAAGGGAGGGAGCTGAGGGTGAATCTACTGGGCAGCAAAATACTGGCTGTGAGACCTTCCAATGGAGGCCCTGTATTGCTGCGTGATAACAACACCTCCCCCCGCCCCGGCTTTTATACTTTGCCTTCCATCAGAACATGTCAATCTGCCTCCCAGTCTTTAATGTACCTATTTCTCACAACACTATGTGCAGTAGGGCAATGCTATTCTCCCCATCACACAGATGGGGAAACTGAGGCACAGACAAGCTAAGTGGCAGGCCTAAGATTCCATAGGAAGCTTGTGGCAGAAGAGGGGGGTTGATCCTGCGAATCTCAAATCCTAGTATTACAATTTATTACTGTTTCCTTTGTCATAGAATCATAGAATCGTAGGGCTGGAAGGGACCTCATGAGGTCATCTAGTCCAACCCCCTGCTAAAAGCAGGACCACTCCCACTAAATCATCCCAGCCAGGGTTTTGTCTAACGGGACCCTAAATGTTTCCAAAGATAGAGATTCTACCACCTCCCTAGGTAACCCGTTCCAATGCTTCACCACCCGCCTAGTGAGAAAGATTTTCCTAATATCCAACCTCCACCTCCTCAGTTGCAGCTTGAAACCATTGCTCCTTGTTCTGTCCTCTGTTACTACAAAGAACAGCCTACCTCCCTCCTCTTTGGAGCACCCCTTCAAGTAGTCCCATCTTCTTCCTTTGAATGAAACTCTGGCTTTCAGGGATTTACACATCATTTCCAGTCCCATCCTTGAGCACGCTTGCGTTAGGAGCTTACTTCTCTGTACTGGGGAGAAATAAATTGAAAAGAATCCAAAAGGAAAATGATCATTCTGCTCAAGACTTAACTTTAGGGTATGGTCAGATGTGGGCTTTGAGTGCTTCCCTCTAAAAAAACCCCTTGTGATTTCAGCTAGATCAAGTATTCTTCACTTCCTGGCCTAAAGAATCCTGGGGAATGGCTGTGTGTTGGTTAACTGCTCTGCCCATTCCTCCCCCTTTTGATAGCAGATGTTGAGTGACTTGCCCTAGCTCACAAAGTAAGTCAGGGTTAGAGGTTAGACTGGAAGATGGGTCATCGCTGGACCAATTTTGAAAGCAATCAGATGCCATTTAAGCATCTAATAGAAGTGGCCATATTCTCTAAAGAGTGCAGCACACAGCAACTCCCATGTTCTCAGTTGGCTGAGAAAAGCTCTTAGGCATGGGCTTAACTTTAAGCACTTGCTTACATCCCACTGATTTCAAAGGTACTTAACACCAGGCTTTTGTGCTGTCCTGAATAGGGCTGTTTTCTTGAATCAGAGTCTGAGAGAAAGAGCTGCATTCTATTCCCATCTCTGCTGCTGGCCTGTTGGGGGATGTTACGGCTCCGCTCTGTGCCTCAGTTTTCCCACCTGTAAAATGGGAACAATGATGTTGACCTCCCTGGCAAAGCATCGTGTGACCTACTGATGAAAAGTGCTATGTAACAGTGAGGGGTTGTTGTAATGATCTTCTCAGTGGGAGATGTTGGCTCATGAGCTCATTAGAAAATCGGCTAACTCCCCGCCCCGCCTTATGCAACTCTGCTTCCTTTTCTATTGTGTGATGACCAGCTGCTCTGTCTCTTCTGAAGTTGGGTCCTCATCACTAGCTCTGCGGACCCAATTCTGACTCGCCTAGTGACACAGGAAGCCTGACATTGCTACAGCCTGAGCAAATTAAAATTCACACCAGAGAAACCCTTTCCTGATGACGCCATTCATGGAGACATTTGTAGGCGACAGGACTTTTTATTATTCTTTTGGCCAAATCCAAAGGATCCCTGGAGAACCGTTCCATCCAGCTGCTGACATTGTTATGTTCTGGCCTAAATGCTAGAAGGGAGCCTGTGGTACATTAAAGCCATTGTAATAACTTCACACAGGCATTTCCAGATTCAAATGATCATAAAAACACTCCAAGTGAGGTATTTGCGAATTAATCTACATGGAAAAAAACCCACCAAACCTGGGAAGGCTTAATAGTCCCGGAAGAGCCATAAATTCAAAAGAATCGGATTGCAGAGATGTTTTATGGATTATTTTGCCTGTGTAATAAAAAGAACATTTATTACTTTGGGATGTAAGTGGGGGTCAATCATTTTTTGGGGCAAAATAGCTCCCTTGAAAAACAGAAGAAAGTAATTAAGCCGCCTTAAAGGGCGATGCCAACGTTTTGGTTGATGCCTGAATGCACAGGGCGAAAAGATGCACCTTCCAGCAAGATATAAGCTGCCAAATGCATTCTCCATGGGCCCGTGTGCTGTGTCATCATTTACCCCAACGGGGGTGAAACGCTTGTCTGGCAGAATGATAATCTCTATCTAGTGTCTGGGAAGGGCCAACCATGTCACTTAAGAAGAGAGGAAAAAATATCCCATGTATGTACCTAAGCTGTTGTGTATGCTTTTTATATGTCAAAACACCACAGATCAAACACAGTCCTGGCATGAATGGCTGCTCCGCCAAAGCAAGAGAGGTGGAGAGATACAGGCATGCAGCGCAGGAATGATGGAAAAAAGGGACCTTGCCTGATAGAAGCAGGATTATGTAAACTAAGGTGGATGCGGAAAGAGGAGGAAAGGTGCGCACGAGAAAGAGAGAGGGAGAGAGAGGGCTTGATTCTCTGTTGCACTGCACCACGCTCAGGTCAGAAGGGCAGGATTTCATGCCTGCTTTGCACGGCTGCAAATGGCTGCAAATGGCACAGGGGGAGTCAGGCTGCCGGGCCCCCGGCTGTAAGGTATGTTGGAACCAAGGAAAATAGCTATAAAGAGGAAGTTGAAAGGAAAGGGGAGCTGGTGAGGGAGTTGGCGTGTGGAAGTGCAGGGGAATGTGAGAATGTGTTCTAGTCTAGTCCACTCCCCAGAGCAGTTCCTTTCACATCCATCCATCCATCCATCCCAGCTTTGCTTTCCTTTAAGTTAGCGCTGGGGTTTTGTGGCTGGAGGCTTCTTATTTATCACTGTGGTGATAAAAACACATGGTCCCTAATCTCTCAGTAGTAATCACCTTGCCCAGAGTCATTTCTGGAAGCTGTTCACACGCTGTAATAAGGCATCTGTCTGTGATAGTTGTCTTCCCTCATTTCCCCGCCTGGGTGATGCTTTAATGGCACTTGCTGGGACACAAAAGAGGTCACACAAAGACCAATGACCCAAGGCCACAGTGGGGTTAAATTACAGGCTAAGACAACAATAGAATGGGAGGAGGGGAGGGTGGAGACAGATTGTGGGTAAATCCCTTGTGTTAACACCAGTGCGAGTGAGGGCAGCATTTGGCAATGTGCAAATAGACAGGAATCCTAAACTTCCACAGTCTATTATTGTGTCAGTGTTTAGCAGTCACCCCTCAAAAGCAGCTGAATTCCAAGGACCTTTGGGTCAGAGGATATTTATTACTCATATTGATAGTGCATATCTTGGCAACTTCATTGTTAAACCAGCACTATCAGTCCCAGTGTTCTCTCTCACCCCGGTAGGTGAACACCTTACCATCGTTAATGCGTTTTATCCTTAAAACACCCTGTGAGGCAAACCCCATTTAACAGGCAGACCCGAGGCCCAGGTTATAGAAGTGATGGATCCAAGTTCATATTCTGATTAAAAAAATGAGAACAATATACAACTAACATGGCACACTTTAAATGGATTGCAAACTGGCTAACTGATAGATCTCAAAGTATAACTGTAAATAGGGAATCATTACTGTGTGAGTGTGTTTCCAGTGTGGTTCCGTGGGGCTCAGTTCATAGCCCTGTCCTGTTAAAACATTTTTTTCAATGGTCTGGAAGCAAATACAAAGTCATCACAGATTAAAATTTGCAGATGGCACAAAAACCCGGGGGAAGGGTGAATAATGAGAACAGCAGGTCACTGATTCAGAGCAAGCTAGATCGCTTGCTGAACTGGATGAAAGCAAACAATATGCATTTTAATATGGCTAAATGGAAATGCATATGTCTAGGAACAAAGAATGCAGGCTTTATTTAGATTATGGAGAACTCTGTCCTGGAAGCAGTGACTGTGAAAAAGATCTGTAGATCATGGTGGATTATCAGTAAACAGGAGCTCCCAGTGCAACACTGTAGTCGAAGGAGTTAATGATCCTGGGGCTAACATGATCCTGTATAAACAAAGGAGGAGGAGAGAGGCTATTTTACCTCTATGTGGGCACTGGTGCGATGGCTGCTGTAATGTTGTGTCCTGTTCTGGTACCCTCAATTCAAGCAGGAGGTTAATAAATTGGAGATCGTTCAGAGAAGAGCCACCAGAATGATTACAGATATAGAAAGCCTACCTTACAGTGGTGGACTCAAAGTCTATGTCTATACTTGTAATTTTAAGTCAACTTTAGCTAAGTTGATTTAGCATGTCCACACTTAAATTTAAAGTTGACTTAGGGGGGAAACTTACAAAGTCGACCTAGAGCAACCACACTGGCTATGTCCACTAGAAAAGTTAAGTCCACTTTATTAAATCAACTTAATAAGGTTGACTTAGGCGCCAATCCCCGTCCACACTGGTTTAAGTTGACCTAATAAGATCAATTTAAGTGTTATGTCGACCTAAAATGAGGTATTATTAAGTCGACTTAACTTTTCCTTAAGTTGATTTAAGGAAATGCTTAAGTCGACTTAAGGAAAGCCTAGTGTGGATGCCGAGTAGTTTAGGTCAACTTAAGTCTCCCAAACTTGAAAGTGTAGATGCACCCAAAGAGCTGTCTTTAGCATAACAAAGAGAGAGGGTGAAGAGGTGATCTGATCACACTCCATAAAGTATCTGTACAGGGAACAATTATTTAGTAATGGGCTCTGCATTCTAGCAGAGAATTGTCTAATAGGATCCAGTGTCTGGCTGTTAAAGCTAGACAAATTCAGACTGGAAATAAGGCATACATTTTTAGTGACGAGGTTAATTAATCGTTGGAACAATTTGCCAAGGGTCATGGAGGATTCTCCATCACTGACAATATTTAAATTAGGACCGGATGTTCTTAGAAATGATCTGGTCTGGGGATTATTGTAGGGGAAATTCCCTGGGCTTTGTGACACAGGACGTCAGACTAGTTGTTCACACTGGTCCCTTCTGGCTTTGGATCTATACAGAGGAACTGTAGCTAAACTTGGGACAAGACGCAGCTCTTCTGAGTCCCAGCTGAAGCGCCAGCCATTAGCCCAGCCTTCTTGCACCTGCACGCACGTTTTGAATTTCTTTCTCCTGCTGGGGTCGTTGCATGATGAATGCATCTATCTCTGGTGAATGGGGCTGAGCATCCCATCATGGTCTCCTCTTCCTCTCCAACTTTCCAGAGCTTCTGGCAAGGAGCAGCTAGGGGGATTGGAGGATTGGTAAACACGTCAGTTTCAAGCCCCAACCCCTGAATTTAGACCGAAGCTTTCCCGTTATTCATTCTCTTGGTAAATATCATGCTCTGGCACAGATTCCCTAAGCAACTCTCCAGCTTATAAATCAACACCCCTGCCAGTCTCCTTTAGAAGGTCCTAGTTAACTTTCTCCTTTACTTCAAACCTGGAAATAAAAGCCTCTCAAACAAGTTTTTAATTGGGTAAACAAAGCGTTTAATATGTGCCCAGGGACTCCCACCATGACCTCTCCCTAGAATCAGGAGGAATTGGCTCTCCTTTTTCCCCTCTCATGGGCTATGAATAACACAGCGTAATTGATCGTACTGCTCCAATCAATCTGGAAGTAGTTAAAGATCGCTGGGGCTGGCTGCCAGCTCTTAGTTGCTGGTGGAGTTGTGATAGTCATTCTGTCCCATGGCACTGCTGCTGGATTATGAGGGAGGCTTACGCGGCAGCACGTTCTGGCTGTTCTTTCCCAGCACAGAAGCCAGTCGAGGCTGGCAAGCCAGTGACAGCTGTGAAAACTGATCTCGCCAACCCCAAGAGTTTGGCAATCACAAGTTACAGAAAAAAAAAAATCATGAGATTGGCGTAAAAAATCGTCAGATTTTTAAAAATCATCTTTTGGGGGCTGGTTCCTGGTTTTTGAACTCTCCCCACTCACCACCAGCCCTCTGACAGGATGAAAATTCAGCCTTAGTGTGTGCAAAATGTGCAAGCAGATATGCAGGCACTGGCTGTCCTAAGCACCTGCTCTCTGACTTCCTAACCCCTGTCCAGAAACCTCCCTGCTCACTGATTCCACATTAGCAGGATCCCAGAGTGCCCCTTTTCACCCAATTGATACCTGAAGCACCCCACTATCCTGGCAGGCTTCATGGCACCCAGTAAGCTCCATAGCGCCCCTTCCCCACTCCCGCATCCATCATCCCCAGGGGCAGTCTTAGTGATTCCAAGGCCCTGGGAAAAGTCAAGGATGGGGCCCCCCACACCGCATGGCCTTGCAAGACCCTCCCCGCCCCCCACCACACCTGCTGCTGGGCTCCCTGGCCCCACCGCGGGCTCCCTGGCTGCCCCATCACGGGCTGCTGCTGGGCTCCCTGGCTGGGCCACTGCTGGACTCCCTGGCTGGGCTGCTTGGCTCCACCAGCCTGCTTCAGTTCCCTGCCAGAGTGGTGTGGGCCCCACCCACTAAGACTGCCTATGCTCACCCCCCTGGTAAATTCACACAGCTTCACCTTGTCTCCAGCCTGCAGGGAAAGAGGGAGCTCTGTTGGATTTGTACCTGTATTCTGCGGCTTAGGAACACATACGGGATATGTATGTGTGTGTGGTGGATGGGGGCAGGGGGTTGTTTCTTATTCCTGCTTGCAAACTAGGGGAATTTGTAACAAAGCTTGTGATCAGAGTCAATCTGGAAACAGGCATCTTAAAACAAGGTGGGTGGAGCTGTGTTTTAAGGAGCAGCCTGTTTTCTCTCTCTCTGTTTTTTTTTGGGGGGTTCTTGTGTGTTATTATTCTGAATTCTAAGAAATGAAGTTGTGTTCCATTGCAATCTTCCTGACAAGAGTGTTTATGTTTTAATCTAGTTTCTCAGGTATGCCTTATGAAAATAACCACCCTGTAGGTCCCAATGCAATTCTTGCCCCAGTCCAAATGTCATAGCCTCCTCATTGCATATTTACACCTGGCAATATCCAAGAGCACGAAGCACTTCTACAATCAAACTAGTATTTTTTATGTCAAATTTAAAACAGATATTCAAACATAACTGGCCCCTTTTTATTGGCCATCTCAGCAGTGAGGCCAAGGAACAATTGGGCCAGGAGTCATGAATTCCCTTCTCTCTTTTAGAGGTGGTCTCTGGTTTCAGGATTAAAGGCATTTTAGCAAGAGGAAGTGTGTGTGTGTGTGTGTGTGGCTGGTATGGAGTGGGGGAGGGGAGGCAAGCTTTCCAAGTTGCTGCCCATACTGTATCTGTTCAGGCTTTCTTTACTGGGGATGATGATATGGCACCAATCAACAACACTAAATTCACTTTAAATTACTGTTACTAATAATTCAGTGAAAGGACCTCACACATGGGTGCTGTAAGTCCCTGAGTGAGATTCCCCAGGCACCCAATGTGGTGTTTGAAAGATGCCATCAAAGCACTTAGGATGGCCAAGCTAACATGCTATGTTTGACCTCTTCCATTTCATGGTTAGATCTTAGTTTACATTCCCAGGCAGTGAGCGTGAGTGCACCTGGCTCTTTGGTTTTCTGATCCGTCTGCAGGTAAAGAGACATCAGCTGTTCTTTGCAGCTCCGTCATTTCTAGTGATCAGCAGCTGTAAAAGGAAAAAGGCAATTTACTGTCACTCTCCTCTGTGTCCTCAATAAAAAAACACCCCAAAACTTGTTTGCTCCCAGCTCCCTGATGGAAAATACCTGAGCATTAAAAGCCTCTGTGGTGGGGTGTTTCACAATTTTTGAGATATCTGTTTCAAGCCCATGCAGCACTGAGGTAAATATTCAAAGTGGAGAGAGGAAAAGAGAAGTAAGGTTCATGGATTTAGCTGCAAATAATCAGTTTTCATGGCTGCATAGTAGCGCCTAATGGATTTCCCTGCTGGTAGGCAGAAAATCTTAAAGGAAACGCCAGCATATCTAATTAATTGCAAAAGGTTCCCAGCTCAAGTTCACAGTTTAAAGGGAAGCTTAAAGCTGAATAGATGGGCATTGGATTGGAGTTTATTTTTCCATAGGCAGGCGTTTGTTTCACAAGGCACCATATGTAAGCAAGATTAGGTTACAGGGTCTGCTTCTCCTGATGTGTTATTGCTTAGGGCACAGAGTGGGTAACCGTCAAGCCATTTTATTATTAGAAGGTAATTTTCTAATTAGCCAGAAATGGAATTGGATACACTGCCGACTTCTGGGATGTTTATGATGGGGTGTCACTCCTGACACTTGCTGTTTATCACTTCTGAGCTATCCAAGCCCCCGTCATGCTCTGTGGTGGTTAAATCACGACCGCTTGAGTGGAAAGTTCATTTCTCAGGCCCGTGCGTTTAAACAGCTCACGAGGTGGTTGGATTCTAATCCAAAACAGTAGGACTGTGTGAAATAGCCTCCTGGAGGAATTCCCTTCTGCACCGAATCCAGAAATGAAAGCAATTGCTCAGGGTAGGCCACAGTTCAGGAACAACTGAAGAAGGAGGAGGTCAGGTCAGATGGTTAGACTCATGTGGTGCTGTCGTTCAAAGAGGTGCATTTAGGACACAGTAGGCAGGTCTACACTGCCCGTGGTTTTTGGCAGCAGTTCAAGGGAGTTATGAAAGTTACTTAAAATAACTTGCGTATCTCAGGTCAGCTGCCCTACACCTGGAACATCCACTGCGCTGAGTCGAAGGGAGGGGCCTCCCTTTGACTCAGTGCTACTCCAGTTGCCAGGGTGGTCTTAATAGATCAGCTTCCCAATCGCCTAAGTGGGTCTTCACAAACCCGCTCAGTTAATTGGGAAGGTCGATCTGATGGTGGAGATTTTGCTGCCACCAGTGGAGACTAGTCCAGTTTTTGCTACAGCAGATCTGACATCCGTCTAGTCACTCTGGTGTCTGGCCTCTCACAGTGGCCAATGCTGTTGTGGTAGAAGTAAGAGACACAATGTCCGTAATGCATCTGCTCTAATGTGCAATGGCCTTTGTAAAGGAATTCCTCATCACCCTCATAATAGGACATGGCACATGTGGCCAGGTGCATTGTGGGAGTCATGTCCCCATCCCCTAAAGTCAAATCTAATTGATCAGGGTAAGATGATCAGTGCAGACTTGACTTTGAAAAGTCAAAGTCAATTTGGATGCCGTAAATCGGTGGGTGTTACGTTGTAACAACAAAGATGGTGGTTCCCTGATGCTAGTGTTGGGATAGCCATCGTCTGATCAACTGCAGAGTGCACCCAGATCCTCTGGGAACATGAGCTCCTACAGGTAGAGTCAAGGGATCAGGAGCTTGGAAGAGGTAGCAGACTCACAATCTTCCAGCCACTAGAGGAAGGCAGAGCCGCACACGTATTTAGCACGTGTTTTGCTCAGCTCTGGGTTCTACTGGTGAAAGCTAGCAGGCATAGGTTGTAGCACAGTGCTGGGAAAAGTTAAGCAGCTGGGGTGGGAGGATTGTCATTGAAGGTGAGTGCGTACGATGACTGTGTCATGTCTTTCTGATGAGATGTAACCCCAAAAGTTCCCACTGATTGTGGTCATTAAAGATCCCACAAAACCTGTCAAAAGAACAGGCGTTCATAATGCTCCCCATCTGGCCTGATAGCCTACGAATTAACCATTCCTGCAGAGTGGAAGAATGACCCAGTGATTAGACTGCTAGCGGAAGACTTGGGTTCAAGATCTTGCTCTTTCCAAAGGCTTCTGGCGTAACTTTAGCCAACTTGCTTAGCTTCCCTGCGCCTCAGTCCATAAAATGAGGATGATCCCTGCCTCAAAGGAGTTTTTGTGACACTGTTAGGTGCTTATGTAACCCATATGCCTGAAAAGGCTATCTCTGAGAGACCTGCTGAGGGTGGGTTACTGTTGTTGGGCAGATTAGCGACCCACAACTGGAAACTTCCAGAGGCAGGGTGTGGTAGCAATTTGAGCATGCTCCACAGTGTACCCTGCTGGTGTGATGTGAGGTTCTCAGTCAGATGACTGGAGAGCAGCAGCCTGAGCAGACAGCAGGCAGGAGCTGCCTTGGAAGGAGACCATGTGCTCAGTGTTCTGGAGAGGAGCTGAGCCAGGAGTGAACAAGATGTTTTCTCCATGTAAAGGGGGCATTTGCGACAGACCTTGCAGACATGCATATGGGACTGAGGGCTGGTTGCAGAGGAGAAGAGAGAGCCTGCATGTAATGCTACAGAGGATTCCAGCAGAGAAAGAAGAGGACAGCTATTTCCTGCCACTCAAGCTTCCACACTGGAACAGAGACTGTAGCTGAGAGTTGGGTGAACTCCACACAGACTTTGGGACTCTTGGGTATCTTTCATGCAAGGGATTGTTCTTGGTTAATTGTAGTTTGGTTTCTTAGGATAAGGTTCATTTAGTTAGTAGTTAATAAAGTTCATTGTTATGTTTGTTTTTAGTAGTATTTTAATGTGTGAGTGTAGCTCTGAGCAAGCTTCGCCGTGAGTCCTGTACAGACTGGATCCTGGGTCTCCAGCTGCTTTCCCCACAGGGATTGGGATTGATTTCTGTGGGGCACTGGAGAAGGGCAATTTAATTAATTTTAGCCCACCTGAAGGTTACACTTAGGTACTGCAGTAATGGGGATCATATAAATACCTAAGCCTTATGATAATTTGGCTTGTCTGAATTCCTCACCATGCCGGGATGAAGGGCCTAGAGTTCAGGTTAACCTCTTGGGTAAAATATTGTTATTGCTACATTGACTGTTTAGCATGCACAAGGCTCCTGTCTCAGATAACCACCTTCTGTCATCACACAGTTGAGAAAGCCCTTGAATTCCCTGGAAATATCTTGGTGTGAATCAGACATGAGAATGGAAATAGTTTTTCCCTTGTTTAGATGGCAAATGGGGAGATGATTCCCTGAGGTCTGGGAAGATCCACTTCAGCAGAGAAGTGCAAGATAAACAAGATGAGTGTTCAGATTAAAAAACAAATCATCTAGATTAAAAAAAAAAAGGCTTTAGGGCAAGTTTGGCACCAAAATACACAGATGTGTAAACAGGTCTGTGACATGCTCAGGGTGAGTCAGGCATGTTAACCCTGAGAAGAACGTTGTTTCATTCTTAAACACATTCCTCTTCAGAAATCTGACAACCCCACATGTTTCTTAAAAGATTCCTGGCCAAGATTTCCAGTAAGGACTAGTGATATCAGGTGCCTCAGTTGTTGGGTGCCCAACTTGCGATGGCTTCCAGGGATTGGAGTTTTAAGGGATGAGTACTCAAAACTTGTAGGTAATCAGGCCTCTTTCAGGTGTCTCAAGCTGGGGATCCAAAATCACTAGTCACCAATGAAAATCTTGGCCCACAAGCTAAGGCAGTGGTCCTCAACCAGTAGATCACCATCTATGTCTGAAGGGCAATTGTGATTGAAACCTATAAGTGTTGTGCCATCTGCTGGTGGAAGGTTGGAGACCACTGAGTTAAGGGATCACTGAATGAATCTATCTATCTATCTATCTATCTATCTATCTATCTATCTATCTATCTATCTATCTATCTATCTATCTATCTATCTATCTATCATCAAATGATGTCTTAAAGTCACACGCAGGTATTTTTACAAGCACCAGGATCCAAAATGGAGTTCAGCTCTCTCCTACACTGGTAGCATGCTTCTAAACCAATCCCTTGATGGTGAACCAAGTGGAGTAGATCCCCCGTTGGTGTATAAAGGCACCGTTTCATTGATGTTAGTGGAACTGTGTTGACATCAGCGGAGGTGCTGGCCCAGTCAGATTGGAGAGGCCAGTACAGATAAGCATTGACTCAGCCTGTGAACTTCACTGGGAGGAAGCTAGGATGGGGTTTATGTCTAATACACTTGGCAAGGAGGGAACAAGCAATCCAGTCCCCATTCTGCCTTCTGTATGCTGAGTGACACTTTCCCCTCTCCCCCAGTAACAACTCTTCCGGCTCGAGAACCTGTATAGAGCCCGGGAAAGGAATTCCACCAGGAAATGCTAACCTGTCTCTTGTGATACCAAAGTGAATCTAAGGGGGATTATTTTCTATTGAAGTTGTTGGACGTAGAAATGTCCATGTGGCTGACTCTGGTTCTTTGGCTCCCAGCTACTGCTGGCCATAAGAACGTCCATACTCAGTCAGACCAATGGTCCATCTAGCCCGGTATCCTGTCTTCCAACAGTGGCTAATGCCAGATGTTTCAGAGGAAATGAACAGAACAGGTAGACAACAAGTGATCCCTCCTGTTGCCCATTCCCAGCCGCTGGCACACAGCAATCCCTGCCAATAGCTATTGATGGACCTATCTTATCTAGTCCTTTTTTGAACCCAGTTATAGCTTTGGTTTTCACAGCATCCCTGGCAAGGAGTTCCATGGGTTGACTGTGAATTGTGAGAAGAAATACTTCCTTTTGTTCTTTTTAAACCCGCTGCCTGTTGATTTCATTTGGCGACACCCAGTTTTTGTTTTATGAGGAGTTAATAACACTTCCTTTTTTAACTTTCTCCACATCCATTGTGATTTTATAGACCTTTATCAAGTTCCTTTTTAGTCTTCTCTTTTCCAAGCTGAAAAGTCCCAGTTTTATTAATCTCTCCTCATTTGGAAACTTTTCCACACCCCTAATCATTTTAGTTGCCGTTTCCTGTACCTTTTCCAGTTCCAATATATCTTGTATGGGACAGGGGCGACCGGATCTGCACACAGTATTCAAGATGTGGGTGTAGCATGGATTTATAAAGAGGCAATATGATATTTTCTGTCTTAATACATGCCTCACTAAATCCTAGTCTGGATTTAGCAGTCATGGAAGGAACTGATGCCTACCTAAAATGTCAAAACTGTGAGCTGCATCAAACATAAAACAGGCAAAAAGCCAGCCAGCCAACCAATCAATCAAAATCCAAATGGATTTTGAAGATAAAGGGTGGAGAAATCTGGGGGAAACTAAAGGTAAGGTTTTTTTGTGGATAAACATTAACAAATGTCTGTTTCCTTTCAGCGATCTCTGAAAAGGAGACTGGGGTAAATTATGCCCTAAGAGACCATCCTCCTATTGTAAAAGGAGCAGGTAATGTTTAAATTTTCTTGCTTTACTGATGTATCTGTTTAGAATTTTTGAGCAAGTGCCCAGATCAAGTTCCCAAAGAAATAACTTTAAATGAGAGCTCATTTTAGCTAAGCTAACAAAGAACAAAGAAACAAACTAACAAAAAAGGCTATTTTGATTTATTGGAATGGGTTGTAATGACTGCTTTGGGCCTGTGGATGTTATAGGGTATGGGAGTGATATGATTAAAAGAAATGAAACCCTGAGGTATTTTGTAGTCTGAGGGCTGGGCTGGGCTGGACTGACTGTAATGGGGAATGGAAATTCCTTTCACCTCCCAGATTTCATGCCAACGTTTTACTGAGTGTTTTATGGGAGGAGCTGAACAATTAATTTAGGGAAAAGGCTGATTCTTTGAAAGAGTTGCTCTATTTCTTAAGACTGCTTTGAAGCAAGGACCGGGATGTATTTTAACAAACTGTAGAACTGTATCCTCAGCGGATGTAACTTGGCATAGCTGTTCTGAATCAGTGGGGTTCACAGGCGAGCTGATGCTAGCTGAGGATCTGATCTCTAAAATATAAATAATTTAATAAAGGTAAAATGATATCTTCTACTCCAAGCTCTCTGTACAATTCACAAAGTAAATGTGATGCTGAGCCAACATGGGTTCAGTTACAATCAGGTTGATTGAACTGAAGGCAATCTTTGAGGACATATTAGAAAAGTATTGTAAAGGTAAACAGTGGGATTTTCTCCCACGAAAGCTCATGCGATAAATAAATCTGTTAGTCGTTAAAAGTGCCACAGGATTCTGTTGTCTTTCTACAATAGACTAACACGGCTACTCCTTTGGAATTTGAGGCCATTCCTTGTAACTCGTTATCAAAGCTGTGTTAAACAGACTAGAAGTTAATACGTAGGCCTGTATTGTCAGAGAACCAAAAGTCGATACTAATTGTATTTACCAATACCTTTTCTCAAGTTTACCAATGAGTTCTAATTAGGGTGCAGATGATAAACTTCTTCTCCTGTCTCCATTGTTTCATTACTATAGTCTATTGAGCCAGAGATCAAACAGGGATATTAACATGGAGATGGAATTTGTGGTGTAATAATATTATTGTCTTCCTTTCCCTTTGAAGTGTGTGCCTCCACGTTCTACAACTACCTGTGAGTTGCTTGAAGGGCTTCATCTGTTGTCAGAGGAAGGACCGCTGAGTACAGATCATGCTGGTGGCTTGCTTTCATTAAAACCCATGTGGTGGAATTACCTGTCAGCACCCAGCTTGATTTAGCTATAGAGGAAGCCAAGTTGGATCCTATTTTATCATAGATCTGCTTAAACCTTGACGGGAAAGTCTAAGCCTTAAGGATAGAGCTCTTTACAGAGCTCTTGATTCTGGATCCGCCTTGAAGATTTTCTTGGAAGAACTTGAAGAAGCTCTTTCCATGGACTTCCTCTTGAGCTATAACCTATGGAACTGATTTTAGAAGGATTTTTCCACACTAGCATCTCACCATCTCTACTATGAAACTGACTTAAGAACTTAATTCATATCTGTATGTATAATGATCTTTTAAGCACAGTAACTCTTTCTTTTCTTTTTAATAAATCTTAGCTTAGTTACTAAGAATTGGCTGTAAGTATGTATTTGGGTAAGGTCTGAAATATTCATTGACCTGGGTCCAATGTGTCTGATCTCTTGGGACTGGTAGAACTTTTATAGACAGTGAATAAGATTCTAAGCCATCTTCACTGCCTGGATGGGAGCCAAAGGCTGGATTGCTTAAAGGGAGCTGAATTATGTCTTCTTAATAACCCGTAAAGTATTACAGAAGTTGTTTTGCTGCTGGCTTGGTGAATTTATGTATAGAATAAACCACCAGTTTTGGGAATCATCAGCCCTTGCAGTTTGCTTTGATTGAACATTCTCAGTATAGCCTGTCCAGGCTCCAGGGTCACAATAACCAAATATTTTCGAGACCAAAAAAGGATGGGGGAAACTTCCTAAAGAATGTACCATGCAAACATCCCATAGTGAGCAATGAAATAACTGCTTTGTTTATGAATGATCATTTTCATTAGAAATTTTCAGAGAAAATAGGAAAGCCTATGATTCTTATTAGGGCTCCCTCGCCCCCATCTTTCTCAGTTCTCAGATACATTCGCAGACAGAAGGCAGTAGTTCAGAGTGCAAACTGCAGGCAATGCAATGAGTTTAGTTGGGCTAATCAAGCAAGCATAAAACAGGAGCCCTTCACACCTCCGGGGCTTCCTTTCCCATAACCAGATCTCTATACATAGATAGAGGGCCCTCTCTCTTAATCGTAGCTTTATATGCTAGCAGAGCTCCACCCTCTTCTTGGTGGGTTCAATTATACCTGTAGTGCCCTTCCACCAGTAACACCCTTCCATTTTATGATCATGTTCCTTTTTGGAGGGTCTTGAATCTAGGGGCTTTGGTATCACTTCTTTTGTACCCATGGGAGGGATAGGGAGCAAGGTTACATTTGAGCCAGGGTCACTTTTTGCCCTTTAGTGTTTCTTTCTCACACCTCACTTTCCCCCACTTGCTTCTCCCAACTGGTTGCTTACTCTGGTGTCTGTCTTGAAGAGGAGTCAAACCTTTCCTTCATCGTACATTCATATCTCAAACCCCCATTCTACTTCAGAAGATTTTAACTATATCCCTTTTATCTTCTCACAGTAATAAAGAAAACCTAGTTGGTTGTGGGTAGGCAAAAGTCATACACTATCGCTATGTCCACACAGATAGGGAAAATTGGCCGCCATCAGATTGATTTATCCGATTCGATTGAGTGGTGGTAAAGACATGAGCAATTGATCCAGAATTTAATCTAGTAAAATCACCTCCTCAGGAGGCACAGCTCTATATCAACAGGAACACATTTCCCATCAGTGCAGTGCAGTGAATACAGCATGTAGACCTGAAGTTACGAAGTCAATGGGAGTTACGCAAGTTACTCTGCATAGCTTGCTTAATGTCCATCTACTGCCGCTGAATTTCACCGGCAATATAGATCAGGCCTATGTCTTTGTTCTTAGTTTTCAGGTGGACAAGGCAGCCCAAAGGCAGTCCCTGAATACCATCTCAGGCAGATGCATAGACCTAAACACTTGTACAAATCTAAATTTTATACTGCTAATCCTAACAGATCCGACTCTGATAAATGTTATGAAAGTTCCACCCCAGTGCGACCCAAGTGGGACCAATTCTCCATTGTCCTGCACCTTGCACAATTATTTACAACAGGGCAAACTGGATTCGTATTTGATGGCATTTCACACTAATTTTGCATGGGTAGAAATACCGGTACACGGTACAGGTTAATGGCGAATTGGGCCCAGTGGAGTTATGCTAGTGTAAAACTTACGTAACTTTGATTTATATCAGCTGATTTATGTGGCAAAACTCCCATTGACTTCAATGATGCAGGACTAGCCCCTTTCAGTGGCGTTACTTAGACTCAAACCAGGCCGCTATCCCTATAGAGAATCCATTTGAAACCCCCCCCCCCCACACACACACAAAGTGTAGCTAGAACTGGGTTTGATTGAATACAACTGACAATTTGAAAATACATTTTCACCTTAGAAATGTTTTCATTCTTTCAGATCTGAATGGCTGTATTATTTAAGTACCACAGACATACGCATAGATAGTCTTCTGTCACAGACATAGATTTTCTGCCAGGAGCTATCCAGAGCAGAGCTATAAATTATAGATACATACTTAAGGAAAGACACTGCTTTTTCCATTGTAAGTATCTATGAGTTCATTCTGTCTCAGCGGGTGGCGACCTGCATTTTCCAGCTTTAGCCTTTTTTTTTAATTTTGCAGCAATTATTATGTAGCTTATTTCTTTGTAAAACTCCATGAATAAGATCTAGCCAGGAATAGCTCAAGAAGAAACCTTTCTGGATCAAATGGAAACTTTTAACTTCTTCTACTTAACATTAATGTATGGATTGGGAGCTGGAATTAGAAAAGGAGAGTCAAACTTTTAAGAGATCTCAGAACCAACCCGGCCTCTCCCGTTTAAGCACCTAAATGAAAAAGCAAGGCTCTGAAAAGCACTTGGCTCCCCGCAGTTTTGAGTCAGACCAGTGGGAGCTGAGCTCTTTTGAAGATCTAGTCCTAAGAGTCTATGGCTGTGTCTACACTTGTAAAGTTAAGTCGACTCCTGTTAAGTTGACTTAACAGAGTGGCTACACTTTAAGTCGACTTAATGGTAGACATAGCCGTCCACACTGGCTTTAAGTCGACTTAGCGCTATTCCCCGTCCACTCTGGCTTTAAGTTGACTTAAGAAGTCGACTTAAGGCTTAAATCAACCTTCACAGGTGGTGTTATTAAGTCGACATAAACTGTTATTAAGTTGACTTAAGGAAGCATTTAAGGCGACTTAATAAAAGCCCAGTGTGTACGTGGCTTTGTGTAGGTCGACTTAAGCGTCCTTAAGTCGACCTAAGTTGCCAGTGTAGATGCACCCTGTGGGTCTGATGCCCATTCACACTGGAGTCTGTCTACACAGCAAAAGCCAAGCATGGGTTACCCTTCCTAGGGCGGGTAACAATAGCAGTGAAGACTGTGCCATGTGGGACTCCAAGGCATGTAATCTGGCATGGACCCTGGGTATGTATTTGCTTACTGCCCCCTCACCCCTAACCTTCTTCCTTGCACATATATACTTTCCTTTACAGATTTAAGATTTATAGATATAATAGAGCCATAGATTCATATTCAAGTGCTAAAGCTGGAATGCCAGAGACCTGCCGGCCACATCCTGCATGATGAGCTGAAGCAGTGAGCATATGTATGTTCAGGACTTTTGGCTCAGAGAAGCACCAAGAAGCTATAGAGTTGATTATGACGCCATCGCCTGAGATAAGTCAGGAGGTATCAAAATGGGGGGACTCCCCAGTTCATGGTCAAATAAACTTCACAAGTAAACCGCAAAATGCACAGAAAGGGCCTGAAATAACAAAGGTGAGAGGAGCAAATGGCCTGGGACCAGGGCTGGATTAAGGCTCTTGAGGTCCCTGGGGTGCCCACTTTCATCCACCCTCCTGCCCCCTCCGCCTGGCATTGACGCCTCGCCTAGGGGCCAGGTGGTGCTCAGGGCAGGCCAGCACCCAGCACTGGCGTGGGTTGATGCTGGGGGAAGGCCTAGAGCCCACAGGTTGGGCTGGCACTTGGCACTGGGGCCCAGCTGGTTGGGGGGAACGGGGTGAGTCAGAGCGCGCAGCTCCTCGGAGCTGGCGCTCAGCACTGGGGGGCCCAGGGCTTGCAGACTAGCCAACCATGGGGGCAGGGCAGTGCTGGACTCTTGCAGACAGGCCCATCCCATGTGTGATGTGGTTTCGCCTGGCGGCGCTTGGGATAGCCAGCACCCGATTTATTTTTGTGGGGCTTGAGGCAGCCGAGCGCCTTCAAACCCCTTTGTTAATCTGGCCTTGCCTGGACCCAGCTGGAAAGGATATTAATGAATCTACCAGCCTATAGACTAAGTGTACCCTAATAATTTGTGGGTGAAGAAGCCAAGTTTGGATTTAGAAGGAGGGCTCATATTATGTAAGGTATAAAAAGAGCAAACCATATTTCTTGGGCACAATCGCCAGCTACTTCTTCCTTAAGCGTCTTTTAGTTAGTGCTTGCTAGAATCTTTGTTCTCAGTGTATTACTCATAGCTTTTAGCTCTCTAGGGGTGCATCTACACGTACAAATTAAGTTGATTTAAGGAGGCTTAAATCGACTTAAAATATTCCACGTCTACACTGAGCTTTCCTTAAATCGACTTAAGGTGCTCCTTAAGTCGAATTAAGGAAAAGTTAGTTTGAATTAATAACACCTGGCTTTAATTCAAACTCGAGCTTAAATTGACTTTATTAAGTCAACTTAAGCCAGTGGAGATGGGGATTAGCGCCTTGGTGGAGTTTATTAAGTTGACTTAAAACATTAAGTCGACGTAATAAGGTCGAAAAGGGGCCATGTCTACACTTGAAAAGTTAAGTTGACTTATGTTAAGTCGACTTAAAGTCAACCTTATTAAGTTGACTTCATAAAGTTGACCTAACTTTTCAAGTGTAGATATAGCTAGGATTGCCAAGCCTTCCACCCCTCCACACAAGCGTTGAGGAACTGGCCATCTCTCTCAACCAGGTCATCAGGGAAGGTTGTGAGTATATTAATCCAAAGCATCCAGTACAAAAATATATCATATGTGCCTTAGAACAAGACTGTAATTCTAACCGTTATCCATTTGATTATTCCTTTCCTTTAATCTATCAGTTATTTACTGGCTTATGCCATCTTAATAAGAGTTTAAAAATTATACAAATTGGGTTATCGGTGTGGGGATCCCTGTCGTGCACCCTGGGGGCCTTTGTAAAAACTCTCTGTAGCCAGATTCCGGGACTAAAATCTTGGGCTCCTCCAGTAAGAAGTTCCACAGGCTATGTTCCCTCTAAGCTGTGCGGGTGCGCGGCCATTGCACCCCCCCACGCAGCACTGAGGGACACCTGCGCAGCCTTGCAGCTCCCGCCGCTTCCTGCAGACCCTCAGGGCTGTGGCTTTGCCATGGCAGACCTGGCTGGTGCCCGGTCTCTGGGCTGGCCCTCCCCACCCCCAGGGTGGAGCAGGCGGGCTCAGGGCTGGGGCTGGTGCGCGGGCCTGCCTGCCTGCCCCACGCGGCTGTGACAGAGGGGTGGCTGTGGCCGGGGCGGGCTCCTGGGCTCCCACCCACCGGCCGCCTCGACTTCCTGGCCCAGGGCCGGAGTCGGCTCCGCTCTGCCAACGGCCTCAGCCTCCCAGCATGGGGCCTGCTCCACCCCGCTGGCGGCCTCCCGGGGCTCCGGTCAGGTCCCCCTGCCCGTGGCCTTGGTTTCTTTTTCTTTCTTTTCTCGGCTTTTTTCTTTCCTTCTTTCTCTTCCTTCTTTTTTCTTTCTTTCTTTTCTTTGTCTTCCTTTTTCTTTCCTTCTTTCTCTTTTTTCCTTCTCTTCCTTCCTTTTTCTTTTTCTTTTTCTTTTCCTTCCTTCCTTCCTTCCTAAAAAAACTTCTAAAAAATTAATTTTAAATAAAAATCTTTCTAAACATTAAATTTCAATTCAAAATTCATTCAAAATTCAATTAATTAAACCCAATTCATTAATTCTATTTACAATCACTTTAACGTCAATTAATGTCTATAATTTCTGTCGTGTGAGTTTACACAAAAATTTTATTCAGAAAAAGTTTTGCACACGGCTTGTAAATTTTGCACACAAGCTGCTGAACCTTAGAGGGACCATTGTCCACAGGAATGGTCGGTTTTGTCAGTAGTCCCCTCACTGTGGATCTACGCAGCTTCATTGACACCTCTGGCCTGCTGTTGTAGTTAGAGTGGGTAAAGAACGGTTTTCTCGCCCAGCCCTAGGCAGAATTGGAACCCAGCCATGCAAAAGAAGGATTACTTTGCGAAGGAAAAGGATGTTTCAAAGCAAGTGAAAAGCCTGTAATCCCTGCCACTGCAAAGTTAGGGGGGCTCTGAGTCACATCCTACTACAGGTAACTGGAGGAGCAGTACTCAAGTACCAGTAATGTTTGGAAACCAAACACTGTTCTCAATTACTCAGCCCCTCCCTTGCCAGAAATCAGAGGCTTGGATTTTTCAAAGGAACTTCAGGGGCGTTTTACTTCTAACTTCTAGTGAATTCCAGTGGAAGCCATGCACCTAAATCCCATTGGCTTCATTGCCAATCCCAGCCACGAGTAACAGAGAGCAGAGCCTGGCCCCAGATTTCCTAGGAGCCGAATTCCAGTGCAGTCACCATATGGCAATGTCTGAAACCAGTTCAGCTCCCCCCCCCCCCTTCTGCTCTGCCTTCCAGAAAAGGGGGATTTTTGCAGCAATAAGGATAGTTTGCACCTGAGGGGGAAGGGACCCTGTTTTCAAAATCACAAACTGGGAAGCTTTTTTGGTGGCATTTTTTAGGACTGTGCATGTGTCCTTTAAAACCCCCCAGATGTCTTGGAGTTGCTTCTGCTGGCCGTGGCCTCAGTGTGGTTGTATTTCTCTGAAGGGAGGAGGGCCTTTCTCAGGAATGAAAGGCTTGTTTGCACAGAGAAGTTACTCTGGAATAAGGCAGGGAATGCATTTAAAGAACTCTAGCTATCTGGAACAAGTGCCTGCATATGGACCCACTTTATCCAGCTTGAGTGCCTCTTTCCAGTGACTCCACTTCCAAACAGGATCAAGCTAAACCAGAAAAAAAGGTATGAGTGTCCACATGGAGGTGCTGTTTCACAACAGCTATTCTGGTCAATTTCCCTATGTAGACAAGCTCTTACTGCTCTGCGGGAGTTTATCAGGAAGGACAGAGGCACTGTCATTAACATGAGCACTGAGCAAAAGAACTGCATTGATCACTCCTGTGCTCATTCGACTCCTTCACCCCAAACCCACACCAGATGCTCATTTGTGGGGCTCTTTGCACATGCAATTCAGTGCAGCAAGCACTCCTGAATGCACATTTTGAGATTATTTAAAGACAAGCCAAACCCAAGCACTGTGGTTGGTGACATGAAAATCCAGGATCTTTTGATTGTGGTAGAGGAAGATCCTGGGATGCGGGAATATCATGTGAAACACTGGGACTGTCTTAGGAAAAAGAGGCTATCCGTGATGGAGAGGGCTTTGTTCTGTACCCCACTGTGTGTCAGGAGTGCTTGGATTTTAGGCTCCAGGCAGGTCGGGAGCCAGGGTGGATTCTATGTACACAGAGCAGGTCTGGACTCCTGCTCAGGGGTGGAAGGGAGACAGTGTACGAAAGCCCTGTTATTGCATGTTTCCAGGCCCTGCCTCAGGCTCCTACCCAGGCATTAAACTCGAGAGAAAACCCACCCACATCCATCCGATGCACCTTCCTCCCTGCAAGGCAACTGATGCTGCCCAGGGGAGTTCTCAGCACTTCTCACCATAGCATGTCTCCCTTGTGCCTTCTACTCCAACCAAAGGAGCCAGCAATGGCCTGAGGACCTGAGCGAGGGCTTGTGGATGAGCAGGGTTTGGGAGCTGCTTTTTGCAAGTGGCGACTCTCAGGGGAAGGACCCCTTTGCTTTGTTCTGTGCAGGTCTCCCATCTACCTCCCTTCCTCTCTTCCCCGCTGCAGCCTCCATCATTTCCTGGGGCTAGATTCTGGAGCCATTGTGAGCCCTGAGTCAGCTCTGCCATCTCTGTCCAGCCCTTACTCCTGGGCCCCGTGGCTGCTCCACCCCTGGATCCAACTGCAGCTCTATCCACATTGCTGGGCTGCACCAGAGAAGGTTCAGATGGGCTGGTGCTGGGCACGGCGTAAGAGCACAGCGTAGAGTTCCCGCAGAGGGAAACCGGCAGGAAGGAATGAGGGTTTCCCCACACGATGCTGCTGTTTGTTTTCCTTTCACTGTACGTCGTGCCTGGAAGGAGCGTGGAGAGAGCCATGAGGCAGACGGCAGAGAGAGGAGACATCCAAGTCCTCATCCTGGCAGCCTGGAAAGGAAGAGACAGCTCATGCCTTCAGAATGTGCAGACAGACAAAGGAACGTAAATATCCCCAAGAGCCTTATGGCTGCTCTGTATAAACAGGGGGCCAGGCTAAGTTGGGAAGTTTGCTGGGGTGAGGGATGAGTTACCAGTAGGATGTTCCGGAGTCTGAAAAACAAGATGCCAGGGGTTGGGAGTGGACCAGGCAGCTGCCAGCATTGGCCAGCTCTGCTGTGAATGAATGAACTAAACAGGTATTGGTGGCCAGGGCCTCTGAAACCAGCCTGGCTCTTACTTAACCCCATCACTGCCAATTCTCCCGCTACACCTTCATTCCAATTTGTTGCCACTTTTCCCTTGCCTTGCCCTGGTATAGACCGACTGCGCACAGGGCAAGGCACTGGCGAATCAGGATCCTAGTCCAGTTACTTATAGTGGAAGCCTTTTGGTGCAGGGATCATCTATTTTCCTGTGTTTGTCCAGCACCTAGCGCAAGCGGGGGCGAGGTCCTTGTAAGGAAGGGGCTGCTCAATGAAGAAGTTTGAAGAGGCCAGGATAATGTGGTGCTAAGATGGCCGGCCTCATCTATGGTTGGCCTGGCTGTTGCTTTGCTGACTTCTCCGAATGTAAATGTATTCAGGGATGTGTAGAGCGGCTTGGGAGGGGCTGCCCACCATAGAATCATAGAATCATAGGGTTGGAAGGGACCTCACAAGGTCATCTAGTCCAACCCCCTGCTAAAAAGCAGCACCTCGCCCCCTAAATCACCCCAGCCAGGGTTTTGTCTAACCGAGCCAGTGCTCCAGTCATGCAAGTTATCCCACCACGTTTCTGTTATTCCAATTATATCATAGTTCCTTGTCTGTGCCAGTACTACCAATTCTTCCTGCTTGTTTCCCAGGCTCCTCGCATTTGTGTACAGGCACCTAAGATACCGGGCCCATTGCCCTACTTTGCCCTGTCGAGTCTCCCTCCTGTCGCATCTTCCTCCTTGCAATTTCTCCCGGTGTCCTCCGTCCCCACTCGCCTGAGGTATTATGACTTCATCAGGAAATAAAAAACAATTATTTGATCCCCCCTCCCCAGTTCCAACTACCTTCTCTTTTATTCCTGCTGTTACAGCCCCAGCACCCCCCAAGTTCCATCCCTTCCCCCAGGTCTCCCTCAGTTTCACTTACCTGTGGGCCTTGGTCACCTTCCCCCTTCGAACCTAGTTTAAAGCTCTCCTCACCAGGTTAGCCAGTCTGCTTCCAAATATGCTCTTTCCCTTCCTGGATAGGTGGAGTCCATCTCTGCCTAGCAGTCCTTCTTCCTGAAAAAGCACCCCATGGTCGAGGAAGCCAAAGACCTCCTGGTAACACCATCTCCGCAGCCAGGCATTCACCTCCAGGATGCATCTGTCTCTGCTCGGGCCCCTACCCTTGACCGGAAGGATCGAGGAGAACACCACCTGTGCACCGAACTCCTTCACCCATGCTCCCAGAGCCCTGTAGGTGTTAATGAAGGTGCAGGATGCAGATGAAATTTATATGTTGCACCTGGAGGGGAGCCAGGCCTTGGTAGAGCCCAATGGTGGCTGAAGCCCCACTGAGGGAGGAGCTGGGCTAGGAATATAAAACAAGGCAGTGAGCCCAGGAGGAGGCTACAGGGAAGGGGGTCGGTAGTTACTCTAGAGAGGGAAAGGAAATGTGTCAGGGATAAGGAGGAAGTCCCGGAGGAGAGTAAACCCGAGGGTCCTGTCCTGGACTAGGAAGTCTGGCAGAAGGCAGAGGGTTGAAGTAACTTGGGAGCAGAGGACAGAACAGATGACAGGGAGGTGGGGTAGGAAGGTACCAGGGAAACAGCAGGAGGGACTGAGCAGCCCTGAAATGATAACCCTGAGGTCCCTGGACTGGATCTCAGAGCTGCAAGCAGGCCCAGGTTCCCTCTGGCACAGCCCTCTGGAGATGGACCAGACCATCGAAGTCAGCACCCAGACAGCTTGTTTGGTGGGACTCTGACATCTCAGAAGGAGGACTGGATAGGGACATGGCCAGAGGGCCAAGTCATGAAGAGAGAGGGGTGTCACAGAGCGAGCTACCAATGACACGAGGTGCCAAATGGGGCGAAAGCCAAAAAGCCTAGCCACAAAGAGGTGCACCTGCAGCAAGTGCACCTTTACACAGCTGTCTAGCATAATGGGGGCATTTTACTACTGAATGTATCCAAGGTGGAGGAGATTACACAGGTGGGAGGAAGTTACCAGTCCAGCAGATGTACAGAATTGCCAAAGGGCAATTAAGAGAAAGTTCACAAGCAATGGAAAGGAAGCCAGAGGAAAAGAGAGATGATAACAAGAAAATAGCCTGGAGGCCACAGTTAAGGAAATAGAAGTGTGTGTGTACATATTGTGTTGTAAGGCTGAATGCTGATCAGATGGCTATACATTGTGGAGATGGGTATGTATTTTGGAGCATCGTAGAAGAAATCTAATGTGATTGGCCTACACATGAGAAAGTAACTGAGCATGATCTTTTCCTGTCATTCATAGCAGTTTGAACCCCAAGGTAGGATTTTGGTTCAGATAAAGTGTTTAAGTAATAACCGTGAGCGTTTCTGCCCCTAGTGTGTTGTACCGCACTCAACCGTCATGGTCTGTGATTGAGGCTACACTTTACTGCATTACAAATAAACAATACTCAAATTAGTTAAATTGTGCGTATCTAGATGGGTGAATTAAAACGAAGATATAGGCGAGGCCAACCCTGAACTAATTAAGAAGCCCGTGGGAACAATTTAATCCATACGGATCATGGGGGACATTGTGCCCCACCCCTCATGAGGGTACGGTCAGGGGACTCATAAAAGTGATATAGCTTTAAGAACACAAGAGGGGCAGATCCCCCTCCAGGAGACGGAGGCCAGGCATAGAGAGTTTTACCATTAACCTTAAAGGGAATTGCAGTTGCTATTGAATTCCCCTCCCATCCTCCTCTTGGTCTCCATGGCTATGTCTACACTTGTTAATTTAAGTCGACTTAGCTAAGTCGACTTAACAAAGTCGACTTTAAATCGACCTTATTAAGTAGACTTAGACAGTCCACACAGGACTATTAAGTCGACTTAATGCTGGCCTTACTAAGTCAACTTAAAAGGAGATCTTATTAAGTCAACTTTAAATTTCCTCAAGTCAACTTAAGCAGCAGCTTAAGTCGACTTAAGGAAACTCCAGTGTGGCTGCAGAGTAAATTAAGTCGATGTAAGCCTGCTTAAGTCGACTTAATTTACTAGTGTAGACGCACCGTCTAAGGAATTTCTAACGTGCCTTTCACTGGAGTCGCTAAGGCATAGGAGAAAGAAATCTTCCCCTGTCATTTATACCAGGATCCTCACTGATCTGCTGTTAGCTAATAGCCCAAGAAAGCTTTGATCAGGGACTGAAAGTTCCACAATTGTAACTGCTCCACTAGAGGGGAAATACTTAGCGGCATAATTAAGAGGTGCACAGAGTAATGTCCAAATAAGATGAGCTCACTGTGGCTCAAGCAGCTAAGCAATTGCCTTCTATGGCTCAGCCAGGGGAATTGCTACCAATAAACATTAACCTGGAGAGCTGCATATTAGTCTCACCTCTGACACCGACTTCCTGTGTGACCTTGGCCAAGTCACTCAGGGTGAGTTTAAAAAAAAAAATACTGCAGTACCTAAAAACCTTTAAAAACCCAACTTTTCTGAGCTTCATTTTCCCATTTGCAAAACATGAATAACAAAACTTCCCTAATGTACAGGATGTGGAAGGGGAAGGGGTCAAAAGTGCTTTGATATGCAGAACAACAGTTTTCCAATTGGTCTGTTGTCTGGGGACGCGGTTTTCAAATTCTTTTTCTCGGGACCCAGCTGAAAAAATCATTGATGCCTGCGACCCATTCCAGTCTTTTGGTGGTAGCAGTAAGGGGTGCCATGACCCAATACATGAGGGTCTGCGACCCAGTACTGGGTCCCGACTCATGGTTTGAAAACCACTGCTCTTGGGGGCATCTGATGGATCCTGCACTTATCTACCAGGAAATCCCAGTGGAAGTAGGCTAGAAAGACATGAAGCTATTCAGACGTACACTGAAGCCGGTTCCGTCTGTTATAGTGTTGAATCCCATAAAGACCACCACGTTGGTGCAGCATGTGGAGCGATGACCCTGTTAACTATAAATACCAGCTGTGGTGCCTGGCAATAATGCAGGCTGTTAATGGGTCTAACACCTATTTCCTCATTCCTGGGGAGGGTAATAGTTAATGATCACAGATTGGGTTTGACACTTTGGTGTTCAACTCAGGCCAGTAAGGGGTAGTGTCACCACCTGTCCTGCAATGCTGGGTGCCTGAAATCCCTAACACCAGCAGATGAGCAAGTTGGTCTTCCTGGCTTCCATTACTCAGTTCCTGTTTGCAGAGTAAGCCCACCAGTGCGCAGTCCTGAATTTCCCCAAACTCATCTCCCTGAATGCAACCGGAGGATATTAAGTTTGTTGATCCTTCAAAGAGACAGCATGCTTTCTTTAATTGGAGTTTGATAAACCCTCATCTTTCAGTCAGAAGACTGAATTGGTTTATAGAAGGAGTGGTCAATTATTTTTTGATAAGGTCCACATTTGTCGGTCAAGGTATAGTCAAGGTCCAGACTCCAGAGAAAATAATAATAAAAAAAATAACAATAAATTAACAATGATGATTGTAAGCATAAAAAGATTTGGAGGTCTGTTCAAAAGTGTCTGGTAGTTCAGATTTGGCCTGCAGGTCTGCCAATTATTTTTCTATTACTATATACCAGGTATAGTCAAAGCAGAGGCATAGACATGGGTTGGCCGTGGCCCACCCACTTGGAGTTCAGCCCAGGCACTGCAGCGAGTGGACTTGATCTCGCCGCCTATCCCCCTTCCTCTTCCTCATGAGAGCTCCAATTGCCACCTAGCAAGTGGAGCGTCACAGGGAGCTTCTGGTCACATGACTAGAAGCTGCCCGTGGCTGGGCCCAATCTGCAGACTCAAGGGCCCAGCCAAAAAACGGGGGTTGGATATGCCCTTGAGTCAAAATTATCAAACAAAAAGTCAGTAGCTTATGTGATAACAAGTATACGGAACAAAGATGGAAAGGGTGACACGGAAACAAAAGTAAAAACATGTCTCTAAGATTAAAACCAGCTTTAACAAAATAGAGTCTCTTATTCAAAGATTTGTTTCTCACCCAATCTTTTCTCCAGTATGGCTGACCAGACCCTCTGCTCAGGACCCAAAGCATGGAGCTGGGCTTTTCTGACTTCTCAGATGAAGGATAACTGAGGCCATGTACACAAGATCACTTTATTGCGTGATAAGGCTCCTTACTGCAATAAAGCTGCTAGCGTCCACACGATCATTTTCCCTGTTGCGTGGCAACACCCTCTTGCCACGCAACAGTTAAACCACTCCAATCGAGAGTGGTTAGCATTACTGTGGAACAGCTGTTCCGCAGTAATGCTCATGTGCATCCATTTTGCGGGGTAGACAGCCTCCAGAAATGTCCCAGAGTGCCAATCGAGGCCACTCTGGGACATTGGAGCTGTCAAATATGTCAATTTCACTACTCTAGCAGAGCAGTGAAATTGACTGTTAGGGGAGCTGCCAGGTTCGGCGGCTCCCCTGGACTGAGCTAGGGGGCTGGCTGTGGGCAGTGCGTGGTGGGACAGGTGCCCACCATTCACTGCTCTTGTATCGCAAAGGAGCGTTCACACGGGTGAATGCTCCTTTGCGATACAAGAAGCTCGTGTGTACACACGAACGCTATATTTATATTGCTTTCCTTGTCCCGCAAGGACAGGTTTGTCCTGCGTGTGTACATAGCCTTAGGCATCTGCTCCCACTCTCAAGTTTATAGTCCAATAAACCTTGGCTATATAGATAAATAAGTTTTTCCCTGCTCGGGGTGGGCACCATGCTGTCTGGTGTAGATTCCTTGCTGTCTTCTCCCTTCCCCGCTCCCCCAGGTGATTTTCACAATGTAAATGATCTCTTCCTGAAACCTCCCTTACAAATGAATAGCCCATTGAACATGGTCTACGGTATTAGTCTTTTTCCTTTGTCTGGAGAAGACTTCTTCATCAAATCCCCTTGGCACACCTGGTTTAAACAAATTTGATTTGCATATTTCCAACATGTATCCAGAAAGCCTCTGTGGGTGACTTGACCTGTACATACACCGTGAAATAATATTAATGATCAGTGAGTTAGTTTTTCAGTGATGTATTTACATGACATCTTTCGGGTAAATATCATGATACCGGTCACAGTATGCCATCTAGCACAGGGCAGCTCTGAGGGTCAAAATGGATCCCCAGAAGCACGTCAGGAGGGAATGCAATAATGATTTTATTAAATATGATAGGATCCCCAAGAATTTCCATTAAAGTCAGGGCTGGAGACAGCCCAAGAGACACATGCATACTGAAACTGAAGCCACAGTAGCACACGTCCTCTGAAAGCTGTAATACTGACTGGGAAAAATAAACTCTGAACAGTGCATGAATTCTGGCCTGCCATGAGGAAGGATCTAGGTTTCTCTGGTGAACCCAGGGCAGCTGTCAGTAAGGAACCAAAGGCCATTCAGATTAATGAAGTAGGAAAACATCTGAAACACATCTCTTCTGGTCTGGTTGGAAGCCAAGCAGGGCTCAACCACTGAGATCACAAATGGTTATTTCAGATGTCAAGCAACAGGAAATACATGCGCACGCGTGCGTACACACCATGGGAATTGTAAGTCACAGGGCATGCCCGCAGCAGAGAATGAGAAGAGGGGATCTGTTTTGAGGCATAGAATCCCACTGAAATTCATTCAGCATTCTTCACGTTCCATGCTTAGCATCTGCTCAGAAGAGGTCAGGCATGAACCAGGAAAAATCTGGGACCAGCAATGACGGAACAGCCAAGAGAGCATGGCTTTTCCGCTGTCTAGTGGAGTGGACTTTTTTGTTGGAGTGGGCCCAGATGGAGAAATGGGAATGCTGTATAATTGAATAATCCATGATGACCTTTCATCGGCCATTGGGGATTCAGCTAGGGGAAAAAATCCTGATAGTAGGATAACAGCTGGCACTGGAAATTCTGCTGTGTTCAGGCTCAGTGAAAAAAATCCCCAGTACCTTTCCATCCAATGGTTGTCTGGCATCTTCCAAGCTCCCATTCCAAATCATGGTGCCACCTGTATGATTAATGGGAAACACTTTTGATTTCGAAAGGGTGTGTGCTTCAGAAGAGGCATTTTCTTCTGTCTTGTCTTGGCTGTTGGTTCTGCAAGCCTCTTGCCCTGCAGAGGAGCTTGCCAGCAACTTTCATGTGGGCTGGCAGCTCTGCCTGCCTGGAGTGTGGCTCCCCTTCAACAATGGTAATGTCTAAATCCTGCATTTTACGACTGTTGGGACAGATCAGGCCTTTGGAGGGTCATGGCGATGAAATTCTTCCCCCTCCAAGATGTCGTCTCGGGATCCAAAGTAAATAGAATTTTAACAGTCCCGTCGTACATGGTGGGGCTGATGGCCCAGCCCAGCTGCAAGGGCTTCCTTGCTTGGCTCCAGATTGAGCGACAAGAAGTAGTGCTTTGGCATGGGAAAGAGGCATCAGAACACCAGGGGCACAGTTGATTTCAACAGGGAGATCTCAGGCATGACCTGACCTTAGAACAATGCAAGGAATGGTCCAGTTCCCTTGTCCTGGAAGTAACCTCTCCAACTTACCATGTATGTGCGTTAAACCAAGCTGCTCTACTCCCACTGGCAATAAAGGAACGTATGTTCACACACAGCAGGGTCAGTACTTACTCAGGTACTGATGGTGTTAGAGCACGTCCAGTTACAAGTGTCTTCTAGAGCGACTCACTGCTCTTCATCAGCGCCCACCCTGCATGGCAGGAAGACCTGTGGGAGGCAGTGGGGATTGTAACGTCTCTTGCCTGGGGACATTAGCTGGATGAGAAAAGGACACTGCAATTCATCACCAAGCATTTCCCAGGCCTAGAAGAGAACCTGGCCTGCAGAGCTGCAAAGGAAAGCTGAGCTGAGCTGAGAATGACTCACCTCTGTCAGGTGATGTTCAGGTGTAATGTATAACATTCAGGCTTAAAGGTGTCCAAAAGCCTAGGCCACAAGATCAGCAGTTTGAAAAGGGAGAGAAAACAAAAGAGTCAAAAGCATAAAGATGGGAAAGGCCAAAAAGCTGTTACATTAGATAAGGCCAACTGGCCAGTACAGAGGCGTGGTAAACTAGCTACAGAGAGGGGGAGGATGACAGACCCCCAGCCCTCTCCCTAGATAACCGCAGAGGGAGAAGGGGGGGGGGGGTCAGAGAGGCCCTCTGACCATCTCCAAATAATCAGAAAAAAACAGCTGGACCCCAAAAGTGAAAAACACACCACGTCACTGCGATCTTTTGGGCCATAAAAGGAGGCTTGTTGGGGGCAGGAATTCGGAACTATTCTGTCTCAGTTAACTGAGGCAGAAGACTCTGGGGACTGATCACCCCCACGAGTACTCCCCACCGGCCCAGCAGGACGTGAATGGGCCGGGTGAAAAGGAACCTCGAAGGCCTGCCCAGCTGAGGGGAAAGAACATCAGACCAGCGATCTGATAGCCAAAGGAAAGATAAATTAAAGTGACAGGAGTCCAGAGTAGCGCCTGGCTCCTAAATAACACAAAAAGTTTTAAATGTTTTCCCAGCTTTATGCTGAGACTCCTAAGTAAAGGAACAAAAACTGCATCAGCCTTGGGTTTGGAGTTGATGTAGGAACAGGGGAAGGTACAGCATTTTGCTTTGGGTATAATTGTGCAAGCATTTCTGCTTCTCTGTGTGTGTGCTTATAGATGCTCTTATTCTATCGATTATAATGTTGTGTTGCGTTAGAGAGTGTGTGTGATGAAATTATAAGCCAGTTACCAGGACTGAGACTATATCTTGCCCACAGCCACACCAAAGCCCCTCAAAAGGCTTTGAAAGCAAGGGTGGACAACTGAACCTCGTGTCTAACTGGATCCCCTTCTTGTGTGAGTGCATAAACGGGCACCCTCTGTGCTTGGTGTCTGTGCTGCTCTAACTCTGCTGCAGGGGGGAGGAAAGTGTGAATGGGGGATAACTGCTCACCAGGTCTGGGACTAAATCCTGTGTACCCCGGTATACAGGTGAACCCTGTGACCCAGCAGGTGTGAATGGGACCGCTATACAACAGCACAAAGAATCCTTTGTGATTGTGTTTTACATATGGGCTTGTGTTCTTGATTGCATTGGATTATGTGTATATTGGGCTCTGGTATGCTCTCTATGCCATGTGTTTAAAGCCATACTGATGCAAAACCCTGAATCTGTATTCATGCAATAAGCAGCATTGCGGTTTAGAGAGTTTGTGGATATTGGATGTTTATTGTACTGCTAGTCACTGCCTTAACCTGTGTGATTGTAATCATAGTGCCTTAATAAATGTCACATGCATGATAAATAGACAGAAATCATTGTTAGTGGTGTTCTTTGCCTAGGGGCTTTGGAAGCTTCCCAACATCCACGTTTAAAAGGACCGGGTATTTGTTTAGACACCCTTCCCCCTTGAGGGGTTAAAGCTCTAGCAACCTCCTAACACAAACATAGAGCCTAGGAGAGGAAACTCTCTATAAAATGGCTGGAGCTGACTGCCCCT
Source organism: Pelusios castaneus (assembly GCA_007922175.1). Classification (NCBI taxonomy): domain Eukaryota; kingdom Metazoa; phylum Chordata; order Testudines; family Pelomedusidae; genus Pelusios; species Pelusios castaneus. The sequence goes on from ML685800.1 coordinate 7,624,392, forward strand.
TCACCAGCTCATCTGGCTTCCAATTTCACCTGCAGAGAACCAGCCTTTGATCTGAGATCGAACGTATTTATTGCTCTGGCAAAGAGATCGCTGAGGATGGTCCTGTTGGTGAATCCAGCAGGCACAGGGGCATCTGGCAGCCCTAATTCTTTAACAGAAGCCCAAATGAAATTGATTGCTGAGGCTGGATTGTCCCCTGTGTAGAAATTGCCTATGCAGGGGGCTGGGAACTACATGAGACTCTCCTCCTGCTTTTTACCTGACATTATTCCATGCTGGCAGAAGTGTCCCACCCCCCTCATCCCACACACAGTGGGGTGAGTCCCCAAATCAGCAGATCCCTCTAAATCCATAAAGATCTCAGGGGATCCACCAAGGCCAGGGACATTGCACTCTCTGCCCCCACTGCGCCCTGTTTTGAGTCAGTCACAAGGTGATCGCTATAAGCTGCCAGGACAGCTGGCTCTGAGCAGCATCTTGACGTAAGATGCCCTCAGCTTCCACTGAGGCTCACGAGGTCTCTTCAAACAAGTGCAGCCCTCTGGCTCCTGGGTGCTTGCAGTTAACATGAGAGGTGACGTGGGTACCTGGCGAGGAATTCTGGATACATTGTCCACCAGAAAGAGCTTTTGCACCCAGGCAAACATCCTCCATGAGGTTTCCTCATATGACCCGCACAGACACAGTCATGCAATTTAAAGCACTCACTCACCAACCAACCAAACCTCTTCCGAGGAATAGAACAACGTTCTTCTCTTGAGCCGCCTGTCATTTGTTTGGGGCCCAGCTGCTGTTTATTTTTATTCTGGGCAAACGCAGCTGCTGTGTCCTCCTTCTGACAGAGCCCATGGAGCTGCGACGGAGGCTTCGGGGAATGCCAAACAGCATCTAAGATATCAAAAGAAGGGATGCACATGTGGGGAGGAATTTCTTCACTGGAAATCCTCTCGCATTACTGAGAAAGGAGAAACAGCAGAACACCAGCTGGCCCCTAGAGGGCTACCCTGATTAACTTTAGTGAGACCCCGCTCACCCATCCCCAGCTCAGTGCTCTAATTCTACCTGGTACCCACCCCATTCTCCAGCAGATTCCCCAGCTTCCTTTTGAACAGATCAACCCTGCTCGCATCTGTTGTACACACATGTGAGCTAGGCTGTCTGCAGTGCTTGCCTGGGGCAGTGTCCTCATGGGAGAGTCAGAGGTTTCTTCTTGTGAGGAATTAGCGCAGAGAAGGCTGGCTGGGTCTGGGCCAGTCCAGTGGGAACCTCGAGGGGAGAGAAATCAGCAGACTTTGGCAGCTGGTTTTCAGGCATGGAGGTTTGGTTTGTGCTTGAGAGGGTGGAAAAGATCACGGCCTCTTCGAAGCCAATGGGTCTTTTGATATTGTCTTCAAGGGAGTCAGGATGTCAACCGAGATATCGCAATCAGCATCTCATGAAATGGTCCAAGCCCTTGTCTGCTGCCGACAGAGCGTCCAGGCTCATTCATGGATGCCTGGCTGTACACAATGCAATGCTCCAGCTGTGCTCAGTGCGATGAAGGGTAGCATGTGCATTAAGGTATCAGCCCCATAGGGTGTTTCTCTTTATCGCAGATGTAGTGGAGGTGCTGGACTCAGTTTAAATGACACCACCGCAGACTGGAGCTGGGCAAAGTATGGAGCTGTCATTTGCCGGGAGACCTGGGGGAGGCAGAAAATAAAGGATTTCTAGTGTGTGTTGGGCACCTCACTGAAAAAATGCCCTGGCTGCTCACTCCAAGCCCTAGGATACAACTGCTTTTCCCTGCAGGATTCTTAGCTTTTAGAAATAGCCATTGACTTTGGCTGATTCAGCACAATGGCTATGGGTACACTTGGTAATTTAGGTCGACTTAGCATGTCCACACTATAAAATTAAGTCAACTTTGGGGGAACTTACAAAGTTGACCTAGAGCATCCACACTGGACACCTTGGTTGACTTCTAGGGGCTAAGGGGACCTGGGACAGGTCCACGGTGGCAGTGGGGGCACCCCTTGCCAATTGCCAGGGGGCTCAGCCTTTGCCCCATTGTACCTGGGTACAATGGGGCAAAGGGGGACAGTGACCCTGGCAGGGCATAGGGGCAGGGTCCTGTGGGGGGGGCACGCCAGGCTCTCCCTGTGCCCCCCTGGCAGGGAGGGCAGTGGGGGAGTCCTGGAGAGCCCTAAGTCGACTCTAAGTTGACTTAGGGCTACTCCAGGTCTGCACTGGCTTAAGTTGACTTTAGAAAGTCGACTTAAGCCTAAAGTCGACTTTAAAGGAGGTTTAATAAAGTCAACTTCATTTTTCTTAAGTCGACTTAAGGAAAATGTAGTGTAGACGCAGAGTAAATTAAGTCGACTTAATTTACAAGTGTAGACGCACCCAATGACTCTGCCTGCCAACATTGTTCTATGGTGAATGCATGGGCTTTCCTACCCTCCTTCTGTATGGTGACCAGTTGAAGTCCCATGAGGGTCTCCTGGATTGAGAGAACATGGACGTCCTTTGTCCATCTTGTCTGTTCTGAGTGTAAACTCCTTGGGGCACAGAGAGTCTCTTATTACTGTATAGCTCCCAACACAACAGGGCCCTGGGCTTGGTGGGAGCTGCCAGGCGCATCTGTCGGACGCTGCTAAGATGATTTCTCTGGCAGAAAGATGGTGGTGAGTGAGAAGGACCCCAGCAGGTCCCCAGGGGGGAGATCATTCCAGCCAAACCTTCAGCCTGTCTGTGATCCATTTACCTCTCAAGACAATGGCCTTTGTTCCTTCTCCTGAAGTATTTGTGGAGACAAGCTTGAGATTGGAGCCTTCCCATTGGGTGTCATTGAACATCTGGATTTTAATGCGTAAGAGGGGCTGGAAGGCATGCAGGGAAACACGGGTGTTATGAATCAAAAGCTGGGTCCTTTTCAAGAATCTATTGACACTTTTTGGGGGGTGGGGTGGGAAGAGAGATGGGAAGGGATGTTATGGGCTTAGCTATTGTTAATAACGTAAACCCTTTGTCCACATAGAATGAGACTGACGGAGGCTGAGGGAACCGAGCTGCTGAGCCCATTCTGGGAGATCAGCTGTTAGCAAATGAGTGCATCCTGATCATTGAGTTTAAAACAATTGCCTCAGGGCTGCTGGGCAGCTCTTAAGGGTGGCGTCACATAGATGGAGTCACCTCCCTTTAGGGTAAGTCTGAATTTAACCCTTGAGGTTGCCTGGACCTCCTGATTATGTTCTTATGTCAGACTTGACTCTGCTCCTCTATCCACCACGGTGCCGCTGGGCTGGCTGGAAGCCACCTCACTTGGCCTGGGAAGAAAGAGATGTAATGATGACCCAGCGTGTTCTTACTATGCAGTTCTCACACCTCCAAGAGGGCTGATTGGCCAGTAAAGCTCCTGGTGAGGAGTCTGGAATCACTCCTTCCCACCCCACTCCCAACCCAAGACAGAGCTCTGCCTTTCTGGCAGCCATGCAGGGAATTTATTCCAGATCAAAATTGCCTCAAGATGTCTTCAGCCAATTCAAAGAGGCCAGCTCCTGGTCTCTCTTACTCTGGTGTAAACCCATGGGTATCAGTGCATTTATTCCAGATTTACACCATCGCAGGTGAGAACAGGTGCTGATTCATAGTCAGGAGTGTGTGCTCTGATTGCCAGCTACTAGCCTTAAGCTGCCCAGCAGAAGCAGACATAGCTGAAAGGTGCAACATATCCTATTAAAGCTGCAGCAGGCAGTAAGGATGAGGCGCTCACATCTGTCTCCTGCAGCCCACATCTGGATTGCCTGAAGCTGTGACTCATCAGGTTTTTCTTTTTAAAAGCATCACTATTGAGACAAAACAACAACAAAAAAGAAAGAGGGGCTTCAGTCTCTTTCATACTATAGCTCCCTTCCACAGCCAGCAGAGCGTAAAGGGATATCAGTGTAAATGCAAATCTAGCGCTAATCCTGGCTCTGCCCCAGACTCAGAGATAGGCCTTGGATCCTGTCTGGCTCAGTTTCCCCAGCTGCCCAATGGGGATAAGAATTCTTACCTACCTTTCAGGGGTGCCATGGAGATTAGTTATGGTCTGTACAGTGTTGGAACATTCACGTTATTAATTGTTACACCAAAGCCAGTGGTCCAACCCTGCTACAGCCCCCATTGTGCCAGGCTCTGTACAAAGTATATTGTATAAAATACACTGTGTGCAGAGCTCATAGAAAAATGCTAAGAAATGTCACCATCAAAAATTGCTAGTAATGTACTTACTTTTAGCCCTTGTCTTTGTCTTCGGCAGGTACCCCTCTATTTTTGTCTGTTTCATGCCCCTTAAAGACTAAACCACCTGAAGCCGTGAAAAACTGCTTCATGAAACTATCTTGTAATATGACATAAGACCTGCCAGTGGGTTGCTATAAACCAGGGGTCGGGAACCTATGGCTCGCGAGCCAGATGTGGCTCTTTTGATGGCTGCATCTGGCTCGCTGCCAAATCTTTCATAAAAAAAATAACGGGGTAAGGCTTAGAACAGAGGCGTCGTTGTCGTCGGGTTGGCAGGGCGCCGGCCCCGGGTAGAAAAGCCTGAGCCCCGGATCTATTCCGGGGCCCAGGAACCCAGAGGACTCCGGCGGAACACATGTTCCGCTCTGCCCTACCCTGCCCTGCAGGCAGGCTGCTGCTCAGCTGGGAGCAGCGGCCGCCAGCCAGGCTGGGGAGTTTTCAAATCTCCCGCCCTGAGCATGCTCCGAAAGAGCATGCTCAGGGTGGGAGCAGCCTCCTGGCCAGCCCAACGCCGGACGCCCTGCAGCTCTCTGGCCACGTAAGCTCGGGGACCGGGCGGGTGAGTGCTGGAGAGCTGGGACCGGGAAGGCTGGGTGGTCTGGGGAGCTGATGGGGGACGGGCAAGCTGGGAAGCTGATGGGAAACTGGGGGGTTGGGGAACGGGGGCCAGGGAGCCGATGGGAAACTGGGGGCTGGGGAACAGGGACCGGGTGGGCTGGGAAGCTAATGGGGAACTGGGGGGTCGGGGAACGGGAGCCGGTGGTGACCAGAAGGGTCGAGGCATTGCCGCCGGCGAGCCGGGGGCAGGGAGCTGCCGGGCAGCGGAGATCGGGGGTCCTGGAGAGTGCCCGGGCCAGAGAGGACTCAGGTTCGGGGTTTCTAAAGGGGACTGGAGGTGTGGGGTGGGTTCCCCTGGGGGCCCCGGCCAGCTCGCTGCCTGGAAGATGGGAGCCAGGCTATGGCTGCTCGCCTCCCCTCCGAGCTTGGGGATGCAAGCAGCCCTTACTTTCTCTTCTTTCTTTCCTTTTCTTCTCCTTCCTTTTTTTCCTTCCTTTTTAAAAAAACCCAACCTTTAAAAATTAATTTTAATTAAAAACCTTTTTTAAAGGTTTTTTAAAAACCTTTCTAAAATTAAATTTCAATTAAAAGTAATTCAAATTCAATTAATTAAAATAAACCCAATCAATTGTGATTAATCATTTTAATTAAATTAATTAATTTTTAACTTTTAATTAAATAAACTGGTGGCCCTTCACGGTTTTTAAAATCTGTATTTTGGTCCCT
>ML685800.1:7630341-7653614 GCA_007922175.1 Pelusios castaneus
ACACACAATCTCACATGCACACAGTCAGTCTCAAACGTGCAGTCTCTTACACACTCCCAAAACTATCCGCAGTCTCAGACAGAGTCAGTCTCAAACACACAGAGACACAAACCCACCCACTCAAAGTAACACACATGCATATGCACAGAGTGACACACAGAGTGTAACATACCCGCAGAGTAACACACACAGGGTTACACACAGAACAACAGAGAGAGAGAGCATAAGATACATACAGAGCAATACACACAACTCCCTAAAATAAACATGCTGTAAAATCCACCCATGACCAGTAAGAGCCATGCCAGCTTCCAGATTGTCATCTTCTGTAATTAGAGCCTAGCAGAAGACTTGTAACTAGATTGAGGCAAGGGGTGCTTTTATCTGAAATAGCTGTGTGTTCTTCCATAGAAAAACAAATGGTTGCCAAGAGCTTCTTCCGCATATTGGGGAAATGCAGCTTATTCCTGCTTAGGGGAGAATAGACAAGAAAACACGTGTCTGGCGTGCTTGCGAACTGTTTGTGTTACTGTGGCAGATGCACCATGAGATGGGGAGGAGGAGAGGTTGCTCTCGGAGATGGATGCACCTCTCCAGCTAGAGTAAGAACCGACTCGAACCCTCCCTGCCCAGCTCAAGTTGAATCAAGCCACAAACCAGCTGGGATGTCCGAAATCCATCTAACTTGAACATTAAAAAGAAAACCTGCTTGCACTTCTTTCCCTGGTCTCAGGCAAAACCAGGACGCAGCAAGTCCCCTACTGCAAAGCTCGCCCCGCAAACGAAAAGAGACAATACCTGGAGGAAATCTCATAGTCTAAAATTTGCTAGCTCGGCATACATTTCCTGCCAGATGCACATTGATTTACACCCTGCTATATGCCCAGAACAGTGTAAAGTATTCTTAAGGAGTTGTGAATCAGGCCTCCAGATCCTCCAAGATATTTAGGCACCTGAGTCCCATTGGTTTCAATGGGAATTGAACACCTAAAACCAGTGTAACCTGATGAGCCATTAAGGACATAAGGAACACAAGCATTGTGTCCTTAATGGCTTATCAGGTCACTCCCTGGGACCATTCTACCCGGAAAATTCCTAAACATTAAGGGCACAATGGTTTTACACACCCGCCTCTCTCAGGTATTTCAATAAAATAACATAAGTTAAAGTATAGATAGAACACCAAATTCCTAACTTCTAATCAAAATAGAATTCCTAGACATAAACTATATAATCATTTCCAGCAAATTACTACCTTTCTATTGATACCAAAGATGACATAGTTCCTATGGATTATAGCATTTATGAGATATACATTGAAAATAATATCATAATTGCTTCCCTAAATCCGGACAGCATCATACACAGGGCTCTGCCCTGCCAGGGTCCCTGTCCCCCTTTGCCCCATTGTACACAAGGGGTGCCCCCCCCCCGCCACCGTGGACCTGCCCAAGGTCCCCCTAGCCCCACAAAGTCAACCTAGAGCATCCAGTGTGGATGCTCTAGGTCGACTTTGTAAGTTCGCCTTTAAGTCAACTTTAATTTTAAGTGTAGACACACTAAGTCGACTTAAAAGTGCAAGTGTAGACATAGCCCAAAAGTCCTCTCTGCTGCTGAATCGGACCACGACCCAGTTTAATGCATTTCTCATCTCAGCTGCCTTCGAAGTCTATTAGCCTAGGTCGGGGGTCGAACGGGAAAGATAGGAAGAGACATTTTTAAAAATTCCTTCAACAACCAAGTGTTTTGAGAGCCACAATGGGTGTGGCCTCTTGGTGGGGGGTGGGGGAAGCTGGGAGCTGGCCCAGGGCACCTGCTGCAGGGTCCCCTGGCAGCATGGGAGCCTGGAGCCTGGCATGGGCCACCTACAGGGTCCCCCGGTGGTCAGGGGAGCTTGGAGCCAGAAGCAGGCTGCCCACAGGGTCCCCTGGCAGTGGGGGGAAGCCCAGAGCTGCAAAGGGGCAACCAACGAGCTGCATGAGGCTCCAGAGCCTCAGGTTGCAGACCCCTGGTCTATGTTTTACTGGTAGGGGCCTGAGCCACAGAGCTGGTCTTTACTGTAACAGGCCAGCTCAAGAGAGCGGGGCCACGCTGCGTGAGCCAATGCCCAGCTAAGGGCAAAGCGATTGGATTTGCAGAGTGAGCATATGCGTGCAATGCATCACAGTCTGTAGACACACCCATGCTATCATGGCTAAAAATAGCAGTATAAGGCAACGGTGTACTAAGCCCGCCGGGGACCCTATGTTAGCGAAGCCCAGACAACGGCAACTACCCTATTCTTTTTAGCCACATTCACACGTGGGCAAAGCTATTGTGAGCACGTCTGCCCAGGCTGCAGTGCTGGTTGGATTGCAGTTTTGTTGTGCCCTGGCGGGATTACCAGCTCACTCACGGAGTGGTCCCACTGCATTATTAGCTCAGGTGCCTCTGGGGGCCAGCCTGCATGTAAGGCACCAGTTAACTCAAGCTGGGGCTTTTTCTGTGTGGCCAGGTTAGGGGGCAACACTTGGGTTATCCATCATGCAAACACTGCAGTGAAGACAAGCTCTATGGGTAAGGCTGCACTGCATTGTTAACCCAGGATTTTACTTGGGGTTTAGCATTAGATCCCCTACTACCCACACCAAAACCCCCTGGCTCAGAGAGGACCCAGGTCTGGTGACTGGGGGTAGGGGAGGGGGGCAGAGTGAGGGCAGCTGGCTTCAACAGTGCAATTGAGCATGCACAGTCCATATGAGCATGCTCAGTATAAGCCAAGCATAAAATCTGTGGGTGCTCATGGCCCCTCATTTCCTCCATCCCATGCCTCTGGCCTGGCTCAGGTTTGGAGGTGCTTTAGGACCAGGCTAGCTGGCCCAGCTGGTGGGGTGTATTGGAGCCTGAGTTCTCCTTTAACTCTGCCTGGAACCTATCCACTTTGCAACGTAGGTGCAGGTTAAATCATACAAGCGCTGATAGTCCTCCGATGCCTTCCTACAATTCCCCCCCAAAGGCAGTGATGTACTGCCCTCCTGGATCCTGCAAGGAGCCAGAGGACATGCCCCACAGTGGAAGGCAGAGACAGTGAGGTTCTTTAACCTGAGGAGGGCTTTGCAGTAGACACTCACGCCGTGGGCCAGGCCAGGCCAGTTTAAGCGACTTTCCCAAGAACCCACAAGGTGCTTGTAATGAAGAAGGGAGCAAGATTTCTGGAGACACAAGTCAGAGTGTTAGCCACAAGTGCCTCCCGCCCCCAGGCTGCTCTAAGTATTGTGACCCTCCAAATTCCATAGTCAGCTCTTAGAATGAGGCTGAGGTCTTCACAGGAGGAGATGGGACCACTTGATGGGCCCACTTGAGCTACCCTTTATTAATCATAGATTTTTAAAAATCTCATGCTCACCTGACCTCCCATGTAACACAGGCCAGAAACCCTCAGCCAGTAATTTCTGCACCCAGCCCATAACTTCTGTTGACCAATCCTTTCTTTACCCCCTCCACCACCTCGCTAGGCTATTCTTCAAGCCTACCATGAAATTCCAGTTCTACATGAAGGATGACTGACGCCGCGCTTGGAGTTCTGGGAATCCTCTCTGGGCGTCAGCCAAGGGCCGGCACAAAGCTCTGTAGCTGGGCTGGGAGGCCATGTGCTAGGAAACAACTAAGCCTTGGACAGTTACTGTCAGCTGCCAAGAAGCTCCCAGGATCCTGTGAGACAGGAACAAGACACTCCCCACCCCAAAAATAAATAACCGCCCCCCCCCAAACCCAGGAATGAAACCAAGCCAGTCAAGTCTTCTCTCTTAATTGTGAAACCAGTGCCAGAATGAATCATTACAAATCTCTGACTAAGTCTCTTTTTATAAACAAAGCTAAAGAAATAAAAGGAGAGCCCCCCCGCAATTGCTCCCCCCTTTTCCCATCCAATTCTCAACATTCACACACACGTACACGCAGGGCATCTGGATCTCATTGTACGCAGCTGCTTTGAGAAGGGTAGTGGTAGTCATCTGATTTTCTCTCCACTGTGCAGGGAGTTTTTCACATGCCAGGCAGAATTGAGCCGCCATCCCGACAAGAGAACATGTGTGGACAGATCCAAAGTAGAGATGTGTGTGGAGGGGAAACCAACTTTGGGACAGCTACAAGACTGAAGCTTCACATGTCCCATCAGTGGGAGCCTCCCTCCAGGCTGGGGAAATATAGATTAGCTTTTCTGTTCATCTAGGGTTGCCAACTGCCTGTAAATTTATAGACAGTTATTTAAAAATAAAAGGTACAATTTTAACACTGTCCTGTGACAGGCTGCTCCCTGGATCCGGTCTGGGGTGCCGCTGTGACCCCCATCACCCCCGACCTCCACTTTTGAACCCTGACTTACCCCGCTTTGCCAGGTGACCACTCACTCCTGAGTCAGACCACACCAGCCTCCTGCGTGTAATTGATCCCAGGCAGCAAGTGTGCACCCTCAGGCAATGGTCTCCAAGGGTGCGGCTGCACTTACAAATTAAGTCGATTTAAGCTTGCTTAAGTCGATTTAATTTAATCTGCATCTACACTACATTTTCCTTAAGTCGATTTAAGCAGCAGCTTAACTCGACTTAAGGAAAATTAACGTTGACTTTATAAAGCCTAGTATAAAGTCAACTTTACTGTTAAGTTGACTTAGTTGGCCAAGTGTAGACATAGCCCAAGCGAGTACTCCCAGCCCCAGATACCAGAGTGGGAACTTCTGTCTTACAGGGCTTGAGATCCTTCTATAATCACCATAGATTCATGTCTGTCCATTTAACACTGAAATGGATCATACCCAGCCTCCCTCACTGACACTCTCTAAAGTCCACACAGCTTTAGATGAAACAAATACTAATTTAGTGAGTAGGATATGATTTTAAGTGAGTATATAGCAAATCAGTGCACAATCATTTAATAAAGGAGTCAGAAGGGCTATGTCTACACTAGAAAAGACGACTTTATTAAGTCAACTTAATAAGTTCGACTTTAAGTCAATAAAGTCAACCTTATTAAGGCAACTTAACAAAAGTTGACAACTTTTCTAGTGTAGACATAGCCCCTTTTCGACCTTATTAAGTCATCTTAACACTTTAAGTCGACTTAATAAGGTGGATTTAGGTGCTAATCCCCATCCACACTGGCTTAAGTCAACCTAATAAGGTCGACTTAAATATTATGTTGACCTAAAACGAGGTGTTATTAAGTCGACTTAACTTTTCGTCAAGTTGACTTAAGGAAATACTTAGGTTGACTTAAGGAAAGCCCAGTGTGGATGCGGAGCAGTTTAAGTCGACTTAAGCCTCCTTAAGTCGACTTAATTTGTAAGTGTATATGCACCCAAGTTGTCACAAGTCAAATAAAGGATATAAAAGATATAAATCGCATAGTAATCTAATAACATTATCTAGGATCACACTTCAGCTTGTTCTCATCGTTCTTAGCACAAGTCTGGCTGTTTGATGGTTTTCAGCCAAACTCGGCCCTACTGGTTGTGTGGGTAGGGCTGTGTATCTTGCAGTTACTTCTCTGGCCCCAACCAGCAGCTTCTTCCCTGTTCAAAGTGTCTGTCTTTGTTTTTGGTTTCTCAGCCCCCATGCCCCTACCTGGGCGGAGGTGATCCCTTTGTCCCGTCTGAGTCATGGACCTCAATTTACATTGTCTTTGTTCTCTCCTTCAGGTACTTGCTGGCAGCTTTGGCTGTTTACATGCTGCTGGCAGATGGTTCTGTCAGTCTCTCTCTCCCCTGAGCTATGTAACCTGCTCCATACGTGTGCACATACATGATGCAGCAGGAAACATGATACCATAATAATCATGTAGAATATGTTGTGAGCATTCATAAAAGCATGGCACACGGCATATTGGGTATCAAACCATACAATTGCATTGCAAAAGTGAACAGAAAAATTACACAGATCATAGCCCATTGTGCATTATGTGACATGTCCATAAACCTCTAAATAAAGAAAAAAGAAAAATGTCCATGAAAATGGGTAGAAATAAAACATTGTATTTCAAGGCCGGCCCGACCACATACGCGAACTAGGCAGTTGCTTTAAAGGGCTCCAAGTGAGATGAAATGAATTTTTTTCTCTATTTAAAAAAAAAAAAATCATTTTTCTCTGTATTGAATATAGGAGGTGGAGCAAAGTCATAGGTTGCCTAGGGCGCCAAAAACCATTGGGCCGGCCCTGTTGTATTTTAACATTGATTGTCATCGTTCAGAATCACTTCTTGTATCTTAAAAACTTGCACTGAGCATGACTTTATCAGTTTCCTGTTTTCTCTTACTGCACATGCCCAAAGAACCCAATCGCTCAATTAACTCAGCAAAAACAATTGAGCAATTTCAAATTCCTGTGACCAGAATATAGCAAGCACAGAGTTTATATCTGTAATAATACCGCAGGTAATTTGTTTATGAAATGGCCAAGTTGAGAAGAAACATGGCAGAGAAGAAAACGTTGTTGTACTGTATTGACATTATTGTATTGTTTATGGTGTTGTCAGTAAAAAGTTTACCATGTTGATAAATCAACTTCAAAGGGCCGGCCCTGCCCTCCGCACCGTCCACAGGTGCCAAGGGCGGGGCCAAAAGGGGGCGGGGCCAGGCGTCAGCTGCCTCCGGTCCTGCATCCTCAGGGGCGGCGTGGGGCTAATAGCCCCTGTTGGCCCTGCCCCCCGCTGGATGGCAGGAGGGGAAGGGAGCAGAGTGGGTAGCGTTGCCTCGGCCCGCAGGGCAGAGCCGGCCCTGGCCATGGCCGGCAAGAGGGCGGGTCAGCTCGGCCCACCCGGAGCTGGTGCTGCCGGAGGGAGCTGGGGCTAGGATCCAGAGGCTGCCTGCTGGCAGCGGTGGCTCCGGGTGGGCGGAGCCGACCTGCCCTCTTGCTGGCCATGGCTGGGGCCGGCTCTGTCCTGCCAGCAGCGGTGTGGCTCTGGGCAGGCCGGGGCAATGTGACCCACTCCCCTTCTCTCCCCTCCTGCCGTACAACAGGGGCCCTCAGCCGTGGGCTGCAGCTGCCGGCCGCGCGGTTTGCAGGCTCAGCCCGTGTGCCAGCTCTGGCACGCGTGCCGGGGGCTGCCGACCCCTGGTCTAGAAAGTTCGTTTACTTGAGGCCTGATTTTTCACTGCACTCAGCTTTGAACAATCATTTACACTAGTGTGAAGTGGGTGGAAAACAGCATCAAATCAGACTAGCGGCACCTGACATTCATAGTGATTGCAGTGGGAATGCTCACAGGAACTGAGGTAAGAGCAAAACTGGTCAGAAGTTTTTTGATGAATTTTTTTTTTCTAAAATCAAAACAACATTGAGTCATTGAAACTGAAACTTTTGACAAGCAAGGACTCATTTCAATTCATTCCTTAACTCAAAATTTTTTTTGAAAACCAGTTCCGAAATTGGCCAAATGCCCAATTTTGACATGTTGTCCATGGTATAAGTCAGTTTTCCAGTACCAAATGACTTTCATTGAGAAATGTAATCTCATTTCGTTAGATATAGTTAAATTTGTTTTCAAATGGTCAAAATCAAAACAAAACATTTTGAAATGATCGAAATGAAATGTTCTGATTTACCCAAACCAAATTTGGTTTGCAAAAATTTGGGGGATTTTGATTTTTTTCATCCCATTTTGGGAAAAATATCTGAAATCTCAAAAATATTCCCTGAAGGGGAAAACCATTTCTTGCCTAGCTCTAGGGAGATCGTATATTGTCAGACATTTACCAGTTTGCATACTGCAAATTTCTGGGCTTGCTTGTCTGAGTCTTTTGAGACCCCACCATAAACCCCAACTAGAGCTCTAAGGGTTCTTAGTCTGGAATGTGGATCTTGGTAGAATGACATGCTGATGTGGGATTTTCTCCCACGAAAGCTCATGTGATAAATAAATCTGTTAGTCTTTAAAAGTGCCATAGGACTCTGTTGTCTTAAACTTGATGTTCATATTAAACTCACATGGGGAAAGTCACCTGTCATTATTTTGTGCCAATAAGTACTACGTAATGGTCCCCATTTACCAGCCAAAACAAAAATCAGTTAATGGCCAACTCTAGAAAGCAAAGGACAGAATGGATCATGAAAACTGATGCGCTCTGCGACAGGGCAGCGTGTGCGTTGCAATCATTTGCTTTGTTGTAACACATGCTGCATCTGTTCTTTGGCTACTGGTTGATCTTCTGATATAGCAGTGCAACGTGAATGTCCCAGCCTTGCGCTGACAGATACCGCTGTGAATCTGGAGTGACGCCACTGACTTTCGGAAAGTGGGAGGGAAAATTAACTTTTAAAAAAACAGTGAAAAAAAAAATAACCTCGTAAAAGTTTTTGGAGTAGGATTTGTCCCAAGCCACTGAGGGGCCCAGGCAGGCATTTAGTGGAATCTTGCATCCAACTCCTGTAGGCTTCTTTTAAAAGCTCAACCTAAAATTATATAGGACAGGGATAGCTGACTGATTAGCAAACCTTCATGTCTGAGGAGAGCCTCCCCCATTTCGCCCTTGAACCGTCATAGCTTTATGGGACTGAGCCAGCAGTCCAGCACCATTCACTAACCTTAAAGCTTCTTCACTCAAAGAGGAAAATTTGACCCCATGCTTTTCTTCTGATTCTCAGGTGTATTTGGTTTCAGTCTCCCCTTTATATAGCACACTGGCACTGTGTGCATCCAGTCTCCTTCTAGTTGCCAGTCTGCTAGGAGGATAACAGCTTTCTATTGCCAGCAGCTAATGGAGATGCTCTGTTAGCACAAGTGGCAGAGACCCATGCAGTGGTGGTGGTGACAAATTTGCTGGCAGCAACTTCCCTCTGTTCCTTTGTGTTGTTATTTGCTTTTCACTTTCTCGACAGTACTTTGAGCCAAGGGCAGTGTTTTGTGTCATCTCCTTATGGCTGTGAAAGTCCTAAGTAAATAACTTTCTTCCAGAATGTTATTGTACCACAATGTCGATATGTCACCTCACAAACATGCCCTTCTGCTACAAATTACTTACAGAGCAGAGGTTTCCTGGGCTACTCATTACAAAGTGACATTCGCAGCATCGTTTAGCTGGGTTTTTCTTCTGAAGCCAGGATTGCATTCCTAGTGTGGTCTTAATTATCACTGAATTATCTCCATTTTCAGCTACTTGATTATTATCATTGCCCCCTTCACGCCCTGTCTTTGCTTTTTCTGGGCAAACAGCTGCTTTGCAGGGAGTCCCTGTCCTTTTCTGGTGAAAAGCAAGGTTAATTGCTCATGAAGGAAATCTCTTTCTTCCAGGCAACTGCACCTCAGTGATGGCCTCTGGGATGCTTTTGTGCTCGCTGATCTCAGTCAGTAACAAAAGCTGGTTGGGAAACTGATTTTTTTTTTTCCCTCCAAAAACAATTGCTGCTTTTCAGTGAAATTCTCCAACTCCGAGATTTTGGCAACTGAAAGCCAAAATGTTTGGGGGTAGAATTGAAGGATTTAACGTGACTGTAAGAAAGATGCGCATGGGCCAAATTCAGACCAGGGGAAGAAGAAGACCTTCACCGATTACAGGTACTAGTCATATGCATTGGCTGATTTCAGCCAAGTAACAGGTGGGTGGAGGCTTAATGGCGCTCACCCCTCTCCAGCAGGACTGAGGCCCCTTGGCAGGGCTATGTGGTTACCATGAGGACAGCGTCGCACAGAGGCAGGATTCAGAGTCATGGCAAGGAAAACAAAGAGTTGGTAGCTTTAGTTACAGGGAGTCACTCTCCTAGGAAGGCAGTGTTGGGAGAGCAACATAAAGCTGTGTATTACGAGCTGCTGGTTGCTAAGGCTCCGTATCTGATGTTCAACCCACATGCACTGCTTAACAGCTGGAGAAAGGTCTTGAACGTGCAAACACGCACTGTTAGATGAAAAACACCATATAAAACCGCCAGCATTGCCGTGACATCCAGCAACTCACAGGCTTCTTGGCAAAGAGCAGCTGGGCCCGTCAGCCAGTAACTGCCACTCTGTGATCTGCAGTGCCACGGCCAGGTGCCACTTGCTGAGAATATCGTTTATTGCTTCCTGTTCCTGACGTTGGCGAGGGAAGGGCTTTACTGGAAGAGTGTATGAGGGGTAGGAACACACACCACTCAGCTGCAGCACCCAGACAGCTCAGGAAATGATGCTGGGCTGCGTTGGGACCTTTTACCTTAAGAGCAGTATATTTGCACACCAGCTCAGAAGTACTACTGGATGGCTGTTCACTGACCGCCGATGCGACCAGAGATTGCACTGGCCCCACAGCCCCCTCCTCCTGATGGAGTGGGGCCAAACCAAGGCAGCACTGTGATCTCAGGTCTCTGCACCAGGTCTCTGCGCCATCCACTCCTTTTTAAACCCCTCTCATGACAGAAAATTGTGGGGCAACTGGAATTGTTTGTCTTTGCCACTGCTGTGCGGCCTCAAAATGTGCTCTAAGCTCAGGGAGCTGCAGCAAGTGCCCAAATGGGGAGCCAGCCATGGGAGCGGGGACCTGAGGAGTACCATATCAAAAATATCTGGGAGTGCTCTGAGCCGTTCTGGAATTTGAGAATCCCAGTTCATCTGATTTACTTGTCACTGTCACTCTGCCCGCCTAGGACTCTGGGTACATACTCATGTAGCTGCCACTTGATCAAAGCTGTGTAGACGTACCCCAAAAGACAGTCTGGACAAGAGTCAGGAGCCCTGGCTTCTGTTCCCAGATCTTCTCCTGACCTGCAGCGTGACATTGGGCAAATCACTTCACCTCTTCGTACCTCAGTTTCCCGCTCGCCTATTGCCGCTTATTTTGATTGTAAGCTCTTTGGGACAGAGACTCTCTCTCTGGCTGCGTCTACACTTGTAAATTAAGTCAACTTAAGCTTGCTTAAGTCGACTTAATTTACCCTGCGTCTACACTACACTTTCCTTAAGTCGACTTAAGCAAGTTGCTTAAGTCGACTTAAGGAAAATCAAGTTGACTTAATGAAAATCAAGTTGACTTTATTAAACCTGGATTTAATTCGACTTAAGGCTTAAGTCGACTTTTTCAAGTTGACTTAAGCCAGTGTAGACCTGGGGTAGCCCTAAGTCGACTTAGGGCTACTCCAGGACTGCACCACTGCCCTCCCTGCTGGGGGGGGAGGGGCACAGGGGGAGCCTGGCATGCCCCCCCACAGGGCAGGGCAGAGCCCTGCCCACCCTGCCCCTATGCCCTGCCAGGGTTCCTGTCCCCCTTTGCCCCATTGTACCCATGTACAATGGGGCAAAGGCTGAGCCCCCTGGCACTGGGCAAGGGGTGCCTCTCCGCCCCCATGGACCTGCCCTAGTCCACCTAGCCCCTAGAAGTCGACCTAGGCATCCAGTGTAGACGCTGTAGGTTGACTTTGTAAGTTCCCCCCAAAGTCGACTTAAAATTTAGGCACAATTGTGCCATAAACTCTCTCAGAAATTAAAATTTAGGTGTAGACTCACTAAGTCGACTTAGCTAAAGTCGACTTAAATTTTCAAGTGTAGCCATAGCCTCTGTGTCTCAGCATCCAACACAACAGGGCCCTAATCTCAGCCTTTAGGTGCAAATATCCTATAAATAATAGTTACAGAGAAGGGGGAAGCCCGAAAATCCATGCTCAATGGTTGGCTGGGTTACAGTGGAAGGAGTAGTTAGTTAATTGCTGGCTATCTTGCTGGAGATAGCCTAACTCTCGTATGCTTCTCACAGCCTTGGCGCATTTAAATCTCAGCCTGAATTAGATAACTGAATATATATCCATCTGGATCGCACCTGGCCATTACTATACTAAGTACAGAGGAAGGACAATTACATTTTTCTCCTCTCATACATTTCATGACTTCTAGGTCTTGGTCTCTCTCTGGAGACCTGTGGCAAACCAATGGAAAAAAAAATAACTTGTAAACTTCCTATACTGCTAAATCTCTCAATAATCCCTTTGCAACACACACTTTACCCTCCTGTGTTGTTCCACCGAAATGGATCTTCTTGGCACCATTAATCAACAGCGTCAGCTCCTGGATACCACATAGCAAGTATATACTTGGGGAAACCCTCTCATTTATAAAACACCAGGACCTCACACAGACTGCCATTCCCCATGACCCCAGAGAAGGGGTTAGTATACACGGCAAGCTGGCTGAGTGGGAAGGTTCTAATATTTATATGGCAAGCCATTAACAGCAATGTCTTATCTTTCTTCTGTTTTGAATGGATGTTGGGCACTGACTCTCAGTCTTATGTGTGAGTCACAGGGTTACAGCTGAAACAGAATGACTTAGTACTTTTTCTGGCAATCTTGGCTTGTGATTTGATTATGGTGTTTAAGTAGGCTTGGCAGAATTTGATTGTCTTTTAAAAAAATGTTTATTTTTAAGCTTTCCCTCTCCCCAGTTTTTATCCATTTAAATTTTCACAGTGGCAGGAAATTACAAGGGGCATCATACAACAGCAGGGACAGGGATCAGACAATTGAATGACAGTAGATGTAGGGATTCAAAAAATTAAATCTTTCTAACCCTTAAAACACAAATTGTCACCATCACATGCAAAATATACAAAGTAAAGATCCTTAAATCAAAGTCTATAAAGTTCTCAAGCAGCACTTTTTCTTACTTTTCAACTTTCAATTATCAACGGCAATGCGTTTGTTGGTTTGTGTATGTACAGTGTCATTTATATTTACCAATAAAAGGCTAATTCTTCTATGCCTATATATAAATGCCTTCACATGGAGAAACTACTGGGCATTAAATAACTTTTTAATATAGAATGAAAAACCAAGAGCCAATAGCCAAAATTTTAAACAGGAACAAGAGCCAATGGCTAAATATAACAAGAACCAATGGCCAAAATTTAAATTCAGATTAGAAATAAGGCAATAAAAAAAAAATTAGCAATGCTGTTCATTAACCATTGGAACAAATTGCAAAGAGAAATGGCAGTTTCTCCATATCTTGAAATCTTTCTATCCAGACTGGATGCCTTTCTGGAAGACGTGCTTTAGCCAGTCCCAAGTTATTGGGCTCAATGCATGCATCTAACTGGAAGAAATTCTCTGGCTTGTGTTATAAAGAAGGTCTGACTACATGATCTCATGGTTCCTTTTAGCCTTAAAATCTGTGAATCTGTGACATTTTTGTTATAGGGTAATCCTGTCATATCTTTCCTGATGTTACATCACTTAGTATTTGAGTGCAGAATGCAGCTAGGTGAAATCTTCTCATCGGAACAGTTTATCAAGAAAAAGCTAGTTTCTCTGCCAAAAATTTCGTGGACATATTTCATTTGGTGGTTTACAATTTGGTTACAGCATTAATCCCTGCTTTAACTCAACCTGAGCTATAACTTGTGAGAGGCACTTCCAGGGTAGAGATGATATAGAGTTTATTAAAGATAAGCAACTGCCTGACAGCCTTAAAAATGAACTTGAAGGAAGCCAGTCAGTTCACTCCAAAAGAAGAATTTACACTAAAATCTTTTTACATGCCTCCGACTTTGTAAAAGGACATTCTAATGAGCATAAATGTAATGTATGCCTTTGTAAGCCCCTTTAGGGTGAATGAGAATCTGGCCCTCCATCTTTTTTTTTACTAGACAAAAGAAAAGAACGTTTGATACAGTGGACTGAAGGTACTTGAATTAAAATTTCAGATTGGCGGCAGTACCGGGTGGGGGGATCAGGCATGGGATGTTCCAGAATTTGGGGATATTAAACGCATTTCTATTGGAGTGACAAGTTCCAGAGGAGTAGCCGGGTTTTTCTGTGTTCAGCAAAAACCATGAGAGTCCTGTGGCACCTTAAAGACTAACTAATTTCATTGAGCATAAGCTTTTGTGGTGTTCCAACCAATGTTCCCTCTAAGGTTTGGCGGCTTGTGTGCAAAATTTTCAAGCCGTGTGCAAAACTTTTTCTGAATAAAATTTTTGTGCAAACTCACACGACAGAAATTATAGGCATTAATTGAAGTTAAAGTGATTGTAAATAGAATTAATTAATTGTGTTTAATTAATTGAATTTGAATGAATTTTGAATTGAAATTTAATTTTTAGAAAAGTTTTTAGTTAAAATTAATTTTTAAAAAGCTTTTTAAAAAGGAAGGAAAGAAGGAAGAGAAAGAAAAAAGAGAGAAGGAAGGAGGAGAAAAAGAAAAAAGAAGTAAGAGAAAGGAAGGAAGCAAAGAAAGAAAGAGAAGGAAGAGAAGGAAGAGGAAGATGAGAAGGAAAGAAGGAAGAAGAGAAAGAAGGAAGACAAAGAAGAGAAAGAAAAAAGAAAGAAGAGAAAGAAGGGAAGAGAAAGGAAGAAAAGAGAGAAGGTAGGAAAAGAAAGGCGGAGAGAAGGAAAGAAGTAAGAAAGAATGAAGAGAAGGAAGGAAAGAAAAAGGAAGGCAAAGAAGAGAAGGAAGGGAAGAGAAAGGAGGGAAGAGGAAGGAAGGCAAAGAAGAGAAGGGAGGCAAGAGGAAGGAAGGCAAAGAAGAGAAAGGAGGGAAGAGAAAGGAAGGTAAAGAAGAGAAGGGAGGCAAGAGAAAGGAAGGCAAAAAAGAGAAGGGAGGCAAGAGAAAGGAAGGCAAAGAAGAGAAAAAAGGGAAGAGAAAGGAAGGTAAAGAAGAAAGAAAGAAAGAAAGAAAGAAGCGGAGGCCGCTGGTGGCGGGGACCTGAACGCAGTCCCGGGAGGCCGCCAGCAGATTAGAGCAGACCCCGGCATGGGAGACCGATCCTGGCCCCGTGCTGGCCCGGGAGGCCGAGGCGGCCAGCGGGTAGGGAAGTCGAGGTGGCCGGCGGGTAGGAGACTGGGAGCCTGCCCCGGCCGCATGGAGCAGGCAGGCAGGCAGGCACACACACATGCCTGCTCTGCCCTGGGGGCGGGGAGGGCCAGCCCAGAGGCCGGGCTCAGGTCGGGTCTGCTGCGGCAAAGCCGCAGTACCGGGGGTCTGGAGGGGGCGGTGGGGGCTGCCGGCCTGCGCGGGGGTCCGTCACTGCTGCGCGGGGTTTGCGACAGCCGCTGCGCGGCCACGCACCCGCGCAGCTTAGAGAGAACACTGGTTCCAACCCACTTTGTCAGATGCATCTGATAAAGTGGGTTGGAGCACCATGAAAGCTTGTTAGTCTTTAAGGGGCCACCAGGACTCTCGTTGTTATTGGTGTGACAGTCCATCAACAGGAATGTCCTTGGCACATGAGTCTGAATTAGAAGTCCCTTCTGACTGCCGATCTGTCCTCAGTCACATCCTCCTACACTGGAACAGTTCAAGAGGCTGAGTCGGTGTCACAAAACCTTTTTATGCCCAACTGGCAGAGGGGAGGACATAGAGTTTTATAAGTATCCCTTGGGTCAATGTATGTGCAATCATTCACCAAAGGATGGCCTCTAGGTTCTCCAGTAGTCCAATAATCATGGCAAAATGTCTGGCTGATAATATTTAATAAGTTATACATCTATAATGGAAGTTACATCCATAGAGCCTTGAAGGTAAAGGCAGAGTCATCAGGAGGAAACATACCTCAGCTGAATCTAGTGGTCAGCACACGAATCCACAAGGAGAGTAGCTACACCTAGGGGATCTCCAGGCTTTGGTTCAAGACCCATGGGTCATACCAGATCCAGGGACCTCAGAATTCTCACTTGCCTCTCCAAAATTGGATTCTAGAAGCCGTGCTGTAAGGAGCAGTGGGGGTGTGTTTAGAACAGATCCGCCAAATTGCCAGGTAATGGTAATTTATTACTTAAGGCTGGTCTACACTTGAAATGTTACAGCACCACAGCTCAGGGAGGCAGCTAGGCCCCTGTAATACTTCAGGCTAGACACTACCTACACTGATGGGATGGGTTCTCCCTTCGGTGCAGATACTCCACCTCCCCAAGAGGTGATAGCTAGGTTGATGGAAGAATTTTGCTGTTAACCTATCGCTGTCTCCACAGGAACCATTGGAAAGGCTGTAATTTGCTAAGAATGGAAATACTTGTGATAATATTGTTTATCGTCTTTGTACTGTGTGTTAGGAATAGGCTTGATATATCTGTATCCAAAATGTGTGCTTTGCTACTGGGTTACACCTCCCAGGCTGATTAGTGTCAGCAGTGATGACTTATTGAGGGCCATCAATGATACAATGAGCCCCATGAGAGAAGCCAGGGTTGCAACTATGAGTCATTAGGACATAGGGACCTGTCCAGGATGAGGGAGGCTGCAAGTACTTTCCTTGCCCATGTGTAACTGTGAGCCTGTGTTTGAGCAAGCCAAATGATAGACCAAAGACTATAAAATGCAGCTGCACCATGTCTTGACTTAATTCCTGCTTCCTACATCTAGAGATCAATCACTCTACAGCTGAAGCTGTGAAACAAAGGACTGAGACCCATCCAGGTACTGGAGATACTTCAGAGGAACTGGAGAAGCCTGCAAACTCCAGTACCGCTAAGAAGCAGATATATATGTATTTTGAAATCATTTGTATATATTTGATTGCCGTGACAATTTATTCTCTCTCATCTGGTTTGTTTCTTAAGGGTCTGTTACAGGAGTGGGTGGGTGAAGTTCTGTGGTCTGAGTCCAGACCTTGATAGACTATGAGTATAATAAACCTTTAGTTTTAATTACTAAAGGATTGGCTGGTTGGTTGTGTGGTATTTTGGGGAAGATTCAAACCTATATTGATCTGGTAATGTGGCTGACACTTTGGAGACTCAGAGAACCTTTTACACAGTTTTAATGCCTCACTGTAATGGGCCTGGCTGCTAATTGGGAGCCAGAGACTGAGGCCTTGTCTAGACTGAAAAAACTGTGGGATCAATTGAGCAGGCAGTGTAGACCTGCTCAGTCAATCCTGGAAGCTCTTTCTGGGCAATGCAATAACTCCACCCTTTGAAGTGGAGTAAGGCTGCATCGACCAGAGGGTGCTTCAAGTTGACGAAGCATAGTGAAGACACTGTGTTGAGTAGGAGTAATTAAGTTGGCAGGAGATACGCAATCTGTGGCACGCATATTGCGTATCTTCCATTGATTTATCCCCCCCAGTGTAGATTAGGCCTGAAATGCAGTAAATGGGGCTCTGTCTTACCTTTTGGAGGCTTCTCTTGATAACCAATGTGGGGAATCAGAAGCACAGTTTGTGACTAGTTGGAGAAGCTAACTTAAACATTAGCTACCATTTTAGGAGTGCATCTACACTTGTAAATTAAGTCGACTTAAGCAGGGGGACCTAGGGCAGGGGGCTTGCCCAAGGCCAGGGGGCTCAGCCTTTGCCCCATTGTACTTAAGTACAATGGGGCAAAGGGGATCAGGGACCCTGGCAGGGCATAGGGGCAGGGTGGGAAGGGCTCTGCCCTGCCTGGTGGGGGGGCATGCCAGGCTACTCCTGTGCCCCCCCCCCGGCAGGGAGGGCATTGGTGTAGTCCTGGGGTAGCCCTAAGTCGACTTAGGGCTACCCCATGGCTACACTGGCTTAAGTCGACTCTAAGGAGTCGACTTAAGCCTTAGGTCTAATCCAAAGGTGGTGTTATAAAGTCGACTTAATTTTCATGAACTCTACTTTATTTTCCTTAAGTCGACTTAAGCAAGCTGCTTAAGTCGACTTAAGGAAACTGTAGTGTAGACACAGGGTAAATTAAGTCGACTTAAGCAAGCTTAAGTCAACTTAATTTACAAGTGTAGACGCACCCCTAGAGACAGAGTGGTGTCTGGGTCGCAATGCATGCTTGATGGTCTTAAAAAACCTCTTCACCTCTCCTACTGCTGCTTCTGTTGAAGGTGCAGGTGCCACTTGTAATGTTTGTGCTTCTGCTGCTTCTTTGTCCTGGAGACCGGAGCTGGACAAAATAATCTTGCTTTACCCATGTTCCTTTATTGCATTATCACAAACCAAACCTTTGTTTAACTTGGCACAACACTTCCGCCTGTCTGAAAGCTTAAATAGATAAAAATAAATGAAGAAGTAAGTTTTTTGCATGTATCGCTCCCTTTAAGTTGCCCCGAATGGCGCCCCAATGTTCCCTAAGGCTCTTACTCCTATCTCCAACAGGTATCAAAAAGCAATAAGTCCCCCAACTTCACCCACTTGTTCTCTCAAGGAAAATCTTAATCGTGTCCTCCTACAGCCTTGTATTAAGATAGCCTACCCGAGAGCCACACATTCCTGGTACTATACCTGGAAAGTTGTTCTAACTTAGCACCAGCCTTCAGCCATGTGTTAGAGCATGAGCTGGAAGAAGTTAGGTGAGGCAGAGGGTTTTTGTATTTGTTGGAGTTAGGAGTGAATGAAGGAGCCATGGCAAAGCTCTTCATAAATTTTTGATGGCAAAGTGCCTGTTAGAAAAACATCAGGTGGGCATTTGGTTCACACCCTGGGTTCCACCAGAGAACTAGTTCACATCGTGGAATAGGACAGCCAAATAGCCCAAGAGAACCTTCTTTAATATGACGGGTGGTGTGGGGTGGGGAAATAACTTTGAACACAAACGCAAGTTGTCATGAACCACTCCACATGGGAACCAATATGGGGCAAAATTAAATAGTTACAACCCAGACTCGAGGGGGACCAACCCTGCGAGGAATCTTTCCCGAATACTGTCTTTTGGACTTCAAACAACACCCCAGCCTACCCTACTCATCATCAGAAGTTGGGTCCCACATACTCCTGTCCACCAACTCAAAGTGGCACCTGACGTACCAGAGCAACAGACACAAAACATGCAGACACATTTCTGCTGAGGCAGTGATCAATACCTTCCCCCAACACACCTTTCTGGATCCAAGGGTCCCACACATGCTTGTCACTACATGGAGGGTATCTCATCCAATGCACCAAATGCCCCAAAACCAGACAAGAGCTATGGAACTCGCACAGAACAATGCGCACCAACCGAAACGCCCTATCTCCCATGGGCAAACACTTGTTACAAAACAATCACGCTATATCTGACCTCTCAGGGCTCATCCACAAAGGAAACCTTCACAACACCTTCAAAAGAAAAGCCAGGGCACTTAAGTTTATAACCTCACCAGGTGCTACAAATCTTAATAAGGACACGGGATTTATGGCTCGTCAGGGGCGTTGCTGGATAGCAGAAAGATCTGGGGCTGTGGCCCCACCACCCCCACCTCCTGCTACCCCCCATAGGCTCCACCCCTAGACCCCACCTCCTCCGCTAGGCCCTGCCTCCAGTCCACACCCCTCCCCCCCACACACTCAGAAACAAGCCCCAAGGCCTGTGTGCCCTAAGCAGCCCGTCCACATGTCTAAAGGCATCAGTCTGCATTGGAAGTGCTTACATACCTGAAACAATTTACTGTGTGTGACATTCCCCTCCCTCTATCTGGTCTGGTGTGCTACTTTGCCCCCTCAATTGCTCTCTCCTGGATTTCTAAGTATGTGTCCTTGTTTCTCCAAAACACCCTCCCCTGCTGGCCTCAGATGATCTTTCCCTCTCTGGCTGAAGCAGGTATTTTGCATAGCCTCAGGCCATGTACGCACGATCTCTTTATTGCACATTAACAGTCATTACCGCGCGATAACAACAACAGCGTACACACGTGCAATAGCTAAATGCTATTGTAGCGCAATAGAAACACCACCTCAACGAGGGTAGTAGCAGTTAACGCAGAACAGCTGTTGTGCCTTTCGACTGGTGTGTATGCTTACAGCGCAATGATTGGCCTCCGGAAGTGTCCCAGCATTCCAAAATCGTCCTCTCTGGTCTTCCCCCCACCCGCTCTCTGTGGCCGTGATGAAACAGTTCCCTCCCTGTTTCCATTCCCAGGATTTTTGAATTTCTCCTCTGTTGTCACTTCCTGTTCTCTTCCTCATGGAGTAGAGTGCAGCTCTGATCTTCACTAGCAATGGCAGCCCATCGTGGAAGACGCGTACCCATTTGGAGCACGGCAGAGGTGCTGGACCTGATCAGCATCTGGGGAGAGTCTGCTGTGCAGTTGCAGTTACGCGGCAGCAGGTGAAATTACGATACATATGGCATAATTTCTCGGGCCATGTCAGAGAGAGGTTATGATAGAGACACTGTGCAGTGCAGATCGAAGGTGAAGGAGCTAAGAATAACCTATCACCGAGCGAAGGAGGCAAACCGCTGTTCGGGATCAGCGCCTGCTACATGCAGGTACTACAAGGAGATCGAAGCCATCCTCAGTGGGGACCCCACAACCACTGCAAAGAGTCTTGTGGACACATTGCCCCCCCCCTCATCCAGTGAATGCCAGAGCCGAGCAGGATGAGGACGTGATCGATGAGGAGGAGGAGATGGAGGATGACCTGGAGGAGAGCGCAACAGCGTGTAGCCAGGAGCTCTTCTGCACCCTTGCTGAGATGTCCACCCAAGACATGAACTGCAGCGTGTCCTCTGAGGCGGTAGAGGGGGGTTCAGGTAAGTTTCTCTTTCATGCAGCTATGGCTCCTGCTAAAATATCATTGTCCGGGGTGGGGGTGCTAGCTGTCTCGGTCCCCGCTGTGCATGCTCTTTACTCTGCATTCATTAGAAGTGCATCAACACAAGCAGTGATTGTCCAAAAATCATCTGCATTTAGGTCACTAAAGGTTTCCTCAATGTACCTCCAGAGCCTCCTACTCAGGTTAGATGGGAAAGCGTATGTGTCTCCGCTCCCATATAAGGATACTTGGCCTCGCCAGCTGCAAAGCACAGCACTGGGAACCATGGCAGCACACAATCCGGAAGCATACAGTTCTGGCTTGCATCCGGTGGCATGTAGGATATGTATTGTAGCTGGCAGGGGCACTCTGAGGAGAGAGATATCGGGTTCCATCAGTGTGCCCTGTGCAGAATGTTAGCCCCCAGTAAGGTTTCTGTTAGGACGTACCTTGTCCGCTTCAGCGAAGCATAGAATGTTGACTGCCCTGCACCTTCCAGTGGAATGTGCTACTGGAAGGTTACATTGGTTATCTATGCTATGTGTTAACAATAGCTTTATTATTTTTTTTTTAATTAGATTTGACCTTCACAAGGCCGGTGTCTACCCCAGCTGACTGCATGAGAAACATTCGGCGGCGTGCTCGAAGAAACAGGGAAGATATGTTTCAAGAGCTGATTAAAGCAACAGAGGCATCTGCAAGGGAAACTCGAGCCCGGAGAGAGGAATCCCAACAGAGGAGGCAGAAACACAGGGATGAACTGATAAGCGTCATGACGGAGCAAACAAAACTGCTCAAGAGCATGATTGCTTTGCAGACCCAGGCAATTAATGTCCGGGCTCCACTCCAGACAGTTCAGCCGTGTCTGCCTCCCACACCCCGTGGTCCTTTGAAGCATTTCTTTGAAGGCCACCCGTCCCCCTGGTATACTGCAACATCCAGTCCCTCATAGAGCTACTTTTTAGAGACCCGCAGCTACAACCACCTGTAACACCTCCCACCAACCCCGCCCCCCCTTTCATCTCTTAATAAAAACAGTAACAAAAACTTTGAAGAGTGGCTTTATTTGTACACAGTGAAAATCTCATAAGGTGCACCTGATGCGTCCTGGAAGTTAACTAGGGGAGGGCATCATTGAAATGCTCCCTGAGTGCCTCCCTTATGCGAGCAGCTCCTCGTTGGGCCCCCCTAATACTCCTAGTAGCTGGCTGTTCGTATGCTGCCTCCAGGATCTGTGCCTCCATAGCCCACCCCGGGGAAAACTTTTCTCCCCTATTTTCACAAATGTTATGAAGGACACAGCACGCCCCAATTACAGCAGGGATGTTGTCCTCGTCCAAGTCCAGCCTCCCATACAAACAGCGCCAGCGCCCTTTTAAATGGCCAAAGGCACACTCTACAGTCATTCTGCAGTGGCTCAATCTGTATTTGAACCGCTCCTTGCTGCGATCTAGCTCCCCGGTGTACGGCTTCATGAGCCATGGCATCAGTGGATATGCTGGGTCTCCGAGGATGACTATGGGCATCTCCACACCCCCCACAGTAATTTTTTGATCTGGGAAGAAGGTACCCCCTTGCAGCTTCTGGTACAGACCAGTGTTCCTGAAAATGCGGGCATCATGCACCTTTCCCGACCACCCAGCATTGATGTCCGTAAAACGCCCCTTGTGATCCACGAGTGCTTGCAGCACCATGGGGAAGTAGCCCTTTCTGTTGATGTACTCAGTCGCGAGATGGTCTGGAGCCAAAATCGGGATATGTGTGCCGTCTATTGCTCCCCCGCAGTTAGGGAATCCCATGGCAGCAAAGCTGTCCACAATCTCACGAACATTGCCCAACATTACTGTCTCCGGAGCAGAATGCGATTGATGGCTCGGCACACTTGTGAGAGGGCTAATCCGACGGTGGACCTCCCAACGCCAGACTGGTTTGCAACTGACCGGTAGCAGTAAGGAGTCGCCATCTTTCAGACAGCTATCGTAACACGCTGCTCCAAATTTCGGGCGGACCTCATGTTGGTGTCTTTACGCCGCAGAGCAGGGGCCAACTCTGAACTCAGTTCCAAAAAGGGTGCTTTCCGCATTCGAAAGTTCTGTACCCACTGCTCGTCATCCCACAGCTGCATAACAATGCAATCCCACCACTTGGTGCTCATCTCTCGCGACCAGAAACGGCGTTGCACCGTGTGCAGGTGATCGGTGAAGGAGCTGAGCAATGCGGTGCTGTTCCTCTGCAGGGCATCGATCAGCCCCTGCTCCTCAGCGTCCTCGTCTGATTCGGAGCTCATTGCGTACTGAGCAACCAGCCGAGATGTATTTAGAATGCTGAAGGCAACAGTGGAGATCAGAGCAGGATCCATGGTGTCACAATTGTGATTGCTCGCAAGTAGTGCGGCACTGCACTGTTGAAAATAGGCGCGAGTTGCTATTAGCAACGAGGAAGACGCAAGGGGAACACAGTGCACCATGGGAAACTGAGAGTTTACCCATGGCGCTTTGCGTTCCTTTCCTTCATCCCAGGATTCCAAGCGCCAATTCAGGGAAAATTGAACTGTGGGATAGGTGCCCAGAATTCATTGCGCTGCACCTTGATATTGTAAAGAACTCTGTTGCAATGCAAGGAGCGATGTGTGTACGCGCTCTCCCGCAATAAAGGTCACATGTTTTTTATAGCGCAATTGCCATGTTGCACTTTAATCTGATCGTGTGTACATAGCCTCAGTGAGGCATCCTTTCTGTCTACATGTTGGAAGAAAGCTCTGATTCTGTACCCCCCACTAAGCCATGTGAAATATACATAAGTCCATGTATGATGCTGCAGGAAACATACTATAGCAATACTGCAGAGCATGTTATGTGCATTCATAAAGGAAACCCATCTGCCACCCTGCTGACCCACACCAGAGACACCTACTGCTTTT
>ML685800.1:7653624-7664957 GCA_007922175.1 Pelusios castaneus
AACAGAAGGATGACGGACACATGGAGTATTGCAGCTTCCACCTGACAAGTTGAGCAATTTATAGGCATAATTGAACAATTAAGGGTCAGGTGTGTTAAGCCAGAAAGATTCTTTCCCCAAGAATCAGGCAGCATAGATAATACTGAAGAGGTTTATTCACGATACCGGGAAGACTGACAGGACAGCTTCCAATTGGTGATGTTACAGTGGTCAAATATATATGCTTCTTTGTCAGTTCCATAATCCACTTGGAATTCTTAACCTGTTTACTTACAAGTACAGACTTGTTCCACCCAGAGAGGACAGAGGTGATAATGACCTATGCAGAGACACTTTAATTACATTAAAGGCTCTATGGCTACATTTAGGGTGGGGTGGGAGGATGGGATGGAGAGGAGGGTCCTTAAAGCTAGTCAGAAATGTATTGTTCCCATCTAGGCCAGAATTTCTCAATAGGCAGCTGGCCACTGCCTTACTGATTGTTCACAGCTTCCTTGTCCTTGGGTGGGTCTGGTATGACTGTTACCCTGAGTTTCATTCCACAACTTACTGGCAGGAAAAGTATCCAAGCTGTAACAGACAAGACCTGACAGAGAAAAGTCTACAGAGACAGAAAAAACATTAAAGCCTAACAGGTGTTTCTCTGGACAGACTGATGAGAGATAAAAAAGATCAGAGCTGGTTCCAGGGTTCCATTATGGTGGAGCAGAGGGTGCAGGGATATTGTGAGTTCCCTGAATATTTCTATTTAAAAAACCCAATCAACCCTCCAAGGGTCGAGGAGCAGTCTGGATTCTTGGAGATGCTTGGATTTTAAGAGTTTAATAAATAAAAATTTGGCAACAGTGAGGACAGTATTTGTGCTGTATTTTATCATTAACTAAAGAATGAGGTTTCTCCCATTAACTGCTGTTCCGCAGCTTATCATTGGATAATTTTAGATGTTTTTGCCCTTTCAGAAGATAATTTGGGACCCCTGGTAGTTTGTTTTGAGTGGGGTAAATGTTCCCTTTGCCCACCCAGTTGAGCTGAGACTGAGATTGATCTAACCTGTCATTTTTGGTTCATCTAGGGCCTTATTTGGAGGTCATCTTTTGCAGCACTGACCCAAAGGTTAGAGCTAAAAGGGGTGGGAATACAGACTACGAGGTAGGCAGCCTGGACAAGTAGCTACCAACTGTTATGGCCAGAGCCTCAAATGCTCAGGCCTAGTGGGTAGAGCTACAGTCAGAGGCCAGGGGCCAGGAACCAGAGCTCAGGGTCAGAGCTGGAATCAGAGGTCCTGAACCAAAGCAATGCAAAGAGAATTGAGGGGATGCCTTAAGTGGCACTGGCTGGCACAGAAGTGAAGTGGGTGAAAGTTCGAGTGGGTGAAAGCCTAGTGGGTGAAAGTTCAGCGACTCTTTGTCTCTTTGCACGTCATACAACCATTTACCCCAGGACAAAGTCTGTATGAAATACTACCAGCTCAATAGCAGAAGGGTAGCATCATCTCATTCCACACCCCACCGGCATGGATCATGGGGAGCTCTGACATTAACCCAGAACACACTTCAAGATTTCCAGGAGTGAGCACCTAGCTGAGACAGCACTAGTTCAGGGGTGATGCTGTCACATCTTAAAATGGGAAATTAAAGGTCACGTGAGTTGGATTGGGTACAAAGTCCAGGGAATGGACAGAGATTATCTGAGGGAAATACAGCTCTTTTTAGATGTTAATTTCCAAGAATCACCCTGATTTATAGGGCCAGAAGTGCAGTTGGTTTAAATTGGCATGGCTGCATTAAACTCAAAGGAGTTATGCTGATTTACACCCATTGAGGATCTGGCCTGTAGACACCTAGAAGCAGGAGTGAACATTGGCATAAGACTGAATTGCATCTCATTGGCTGGGGTTTCATATTGACGTAAGTCCACCAGCTGACCTGTTCTTGATTGACTCCATTGTAATGACGTGAGAAATCAGAAGCAGAAGAAATCTCTGGGATTCTTCATCAATGGGCAAGCCTGTGCCAAAACACCTTCCTCTCTTCCCTTGGAAATCTGAAATACATCCCTCAAGATGTATGTCCTGTACCCATCGATCTCAGAGGCAATATCCACACAGAAATGGGAGGTATAATTCCTAGCTCAGAGACACATACTTACACTAGCTTTGTTTGACCAGCAGCCCAGCCACGGAGGTGGAATGAGCCAGTCACCCGAGCACAGGCTGAAGGTCTCTGATGGGATTGTATTCAAGTGGCTGGCCTGTCTTCCAACCACCCTACTATGGTGGCTATACTGCTATTTTTAGGACACTAGCTAGTCCTTCTGGCAAGTCCATAGGACCAATGTCAACAAGTATAGCTGGGCAATACAGGAGAATGCAAAGGGAACTTACAGAACAGAGGCCTTGATTTGACTCAGCACAGGCAGGTGGATGCGAGGGGATGTGGAGTATCTCTTGCTGGGTCACGGGTAGGAAGTGTGGTCTCATCAGTCCATTAAACGCCAGAGCCAAAGATCATTGATGTCACAGATATCACAGGGTTTTGGATCAGAACCCATGTACGGTTTTGATCTCTTAGGACTGGTCTCCATTACAACATGTAATGTAGTCCATCCTGCCTGTGTGGACAGAAGTTCCTGTTGGTACGGACCTACCCCTTCCTTCTGTGGCCCCATGTTATAACCGGTTTAGATAACTTTTAGGAAGATTGGGCCAAAATCTTGACCCCTGGCAAAATGTTTGACTTCCATGGGGCCAGGGTTTGACCCTAGGAATTTGCCTGGGTGCTTAGGTAAGAGGGGAAGGGGAGAGCCCAGTATGACAGCTGACAGCTGCTTCCCTCAATTCCCCTTAGCAGATTCCAGCCTAGAAACATCTTACTTTGACTGCTGGGAAAAAGCAGCCCTTCCTTGGGCTGGGGACACTCAGCACTGCAGAGGACTGGGTCTCTGCTAAGCCCCTGCAAATCCCAATGGGGGCCATTCATGAGCATTGCCTCACGGGATCTGACCCCAGGGGAGCTGCAGATGATCAGCACCTTGCAGGATCAGGCCCTCCATGCACTTATAAACAATGTTTGAGTGGCCCTGCCCTGCTTAGAAAGCTGAAGGGGGGTGGGGGGGAGGGGGCGTTTTATTTGCACAGGGTCTGTATTTGCATGAATATAACAAGGTGCTCGGCATGGTTGCATCTTCTCTGCACGAGCACACCTAGGTGCTGAGCATGATGGGAAATGGTCCACCTGGTTGGTATTGGGTTCCATACAGATCACTTTAGTCCTAATTGCAGGGGCAATTAAACTTTATCCCCTGATCGTATGAACAAATGGCAGCAGCAAGGCGGGGTTGGGAGGGGGGGTGTCTTCCTGCTGAGGTGGCCCCAGTCCCAACCAAGTGCTGCCCTCAGGCCTGGATTAACCATCTTCTTCTACAGCTAAAAGGGAGATTTAATGATTCCTCTGGGAGTCTTTTGTTTTGTTAATGCAGAGATATTACTTCCTTGTCAGGACAAGGTTTCCCCATGCTCTGGGTGCTGAAATCACCGAAAGCTGAAACTCACTGTAGCTCAAATCCCTAAAGGAACTGGGAAACCTCAAAAGACTGATGGCCAGCAAAGGGGGCCAGTCAAGGCCTGTGTCTGCCTTGTGGCGAGAGCTAGCAGAGGGGACGGGTCAAACCCTATGAATGAGCATTGGATAGTGCAACCAAAATAGTTGGTAGGATAGGGGAAAGTGAGAAGGGAGAAGAGAAGGACATGCCCCATGTGTTCCGGGGTGGGGTGAGTTCTGCTCTCTGTGTTTATGAATTCCGCTTGCACTGTTTCCCCAAACCAGTGGTGTGTTACTTCCCTCCTTTTATTAAATGTTTATTTTCTACACTCAGACGCTGTGTTTGCGAGAGGGGAATTATTCCTTTTTGGGTGCACCTAGTGGATAGTGATTTAACCAGGTGATGGGCTGGGGACTTGAACCACTTTGTTGCTGTATCATAGACAGGAACCCCTAGATACAGAACCCGGCTTTGTTGATGTGAAGACATGCAGTCAATTGAGGTTCAGTCATGAGAGGGTTTTGCAGAGCAGAGCCTTCTATGAGAGCTCTACTCAGCAGTGGAATACCATGGGTTTGTAGCACCCAGGGCGAATACTTCCATTTGCAATTCCTCCATCAGTAGCAGTGCCCCACCAGAAGTGTGTCTGCGGGCCTGTTTCCCGCTCTCCCTCACCCATTGTGGGGGCAGTGTTTGTGTGGGTAATGGGAGTGGGGAAATGTGGGAAACAGGCCCAGAGACACCCTTCCACCCCCGTGGAGCGCTGCAACTGATGGGGGTGGGGCGCAAATGTAAGTAGGAGGGGGCTGCCCTGGGCAGAGTGTAGAAGAGTAAAAATATATCTGGACACTAGACCTCTATCTAAGCCATAGTTGGTTGTTACGGTAATGGCGTCATGGGCAAGCATATAAGGTTGCTTCTTGTAATTGGAATTTAGTGAAATATATTGTCTTTCCTTTCCCCTCTCCCTTTTTCATAGTTTGAGCAAGAAATTTAACTGAAAGACACTAGTCTTTCTCTCCTGTGTAAGGACCTTGGAAAGAAGATATTTATCAACTTTCTCACCCCTCCCATGCCTTGCTAAATGCTTGGTCAGCAATATTGTAGGCAGTGCTATAACAAAAGTAACATACTGTAAAATTAAACGCTTGTGCACCATTGACTAAACCTGTAAACAGTAAATGGGGATGGGATGGAGGAGGTAATAATATGCCTTATATAATCGTCAATATTCATTATGTAGTTGTTAATTAACCATATAAGGGTCCATGGAACGTAGTCAATCATTTATGCTTTTCCATACTGTTTTGGATAAAAGAGTTGTAAAGCCCCCTCCTCCTTGCTCACTCGAGACATTGAGAGGAAGAAGCAGGCAATAAAGGGTAATGTTCAACCCAGTCTGCCCCTTGGATATCCTGTTTGTTTATCTGACATCCAAAACAGGGGGTGACAGGTTCTGTCTTGGAGCCCCACCTTTGACTGCCTGGACACTCGGGTCACCATGGCTCCTTCCTTATGCCCAGCACAGGGGACTAAGAGCCAGGAGGATGGAGGTAGAGGTACTTGGGCGATGGGGCTGCTGGGGATCTCAGCATGGATGGCTCCTGTGAGGAGGGTCTGGCTGGCACTGCCCTATCCCCACCCTCTCAGCTGGCACCTGGGTCATGGCACGCTCCTGCACCCCATTCAGTATGCCACTGTTAATCAGTGCTGAGATCTAACTTAGCACCAGCCTTCAGCCATGTGTTAGAGCATGAGCTGGAAGAAGTTGGGTGAGGCAGAGGGTTTTTGTATTTGTTGGAGTTAGGAGTGAATGAAGGAGCCATGGCAAAGCTCTTCATAAATGTTTGATGGCAAAGTGCCTGTTAGAGAAACATCAGGCGGGCATTTGGTTCACACTCTGGGTTCCACCAGAGAACTAGTTTGCATCATGGAATAGGACAGCCAAATAGCCCAAGAGAACCTTCTTTAATATGACGGGTGGTGGGGGGTGGGGAAATAACTTTGAACAGAAACCCAAGTTGTCATGAACCACCCCACATGGGAACCCATATGGGCAACATTAAATAATTACAACCCAGACTCGAGGGGGACCCACCCTGCGAGGAATCTTTCCTGAATACCATCTTTTGGACTTCAAACAACACCCCAGCCTACCCCTACTCATCAACAGAAGTTGGGTCCCACATAACCCTGTCCACCAACTCAAAAGTGGCACCAGACGTATCAGAGCAACAGGTGCAAAACATGCAGACACATTTCTGCTGAGACAGTGACCAATACCTTCCCCCAACACACCTTTCTGGATCCAAGGGTCCCACACATGCTTGTCACTACATGGGGGGTATCTCATCCACTGCACCAAACACCCCAAAACCAGACTAGTGCTATGGAACTCGCACAGAACAATGCGCACCGACAGAAACACCCTATCTCCCATGGGCAAACACTTGTCACACAACAATCACGCTATATCTGACCTCTCAGGGCTCATCCACAAAGGAAACCTGCACTACACTTTCAAAAGACAAGCCAAGGTGATTCACTTCATAACTTCACCAGGCACTGCATATGTTAATAAAGACACGGGATTTATGGCTCGTTGCAATGATCTGTAACACGCTAACCCCCTTTATATGTCTGATGACTGCAGAAATATTACACGGGCACTTGACCTTGACGGGCCTCTTACAACATGAATTTGTTAAATACGTAGGCTAAACTACCTGTTCCTCCTCGTAGTTGGATGTGATCCTCTTGGTGCATTCACATGGCAACTACTACACAACTGTGGCTGGCCCATGCCAGCCATCTTGGGCTCACGGGAATTGGGCTCTGCAGCTGTGGAGACATCTGGGCTTGGTCTGGAACTGGGGCTGCTCAGGTCCTTTCAGGTTAGGAGGTCCCAGAGCCCAGACTCCACCCCCCTCAGATGTCTACATAGCAAAGAGCCCTGAGAGCCGTGCCAAGTGGGATTTTCAAAAGCTAAGGGACTTCCGTACCCAGCTACCAGTGACTGGCTCCTAGAAAGAATAGCAGTTTCAGCCCTTCATATGCCTTGGAAACCCCAGTCATGATGTGTGGAGTAAGAAGCTCCTTCTGCTCTGTATGGATTGGCCCAATGGCTGACATAGCTTTTCCCCACCACGAAAGGGCGTCTGCAGCCTCAGGCTCACGGGGCTGGCACTGGCCCATCAAACCCAAGTACATCACCAGCGCTGTCCTTCACTCAGTGATATTTTACTCCTCCATGTCAGACTCCTATTCCTAAAAGCTGCTCCAGACCACAGGATGTATCTGGAGATAGGTTTAAGGGGCAAAAGGTACCTCTAGACCTTATCCGCTTGCCAAGCAGGTGGCTGTTGAAGGACTTTTAGGTCCTTTTAACCCCAAATTCCTGAATATCCCACACCTGACTCACTCCATCTCCATCCGCCAGTTGTAGCCTCCACCCAGAAACTGTAATTCAAGTCAAACAGCCCTTTAAACAAATTCCATCCCAATTTAATACATAACCGGCCCTTTTGTGCCAGCTACTTGAAGCCAGGCAGGAACATTGCAAAGAACAATTTATGCCAATCAAAACAAATGAAAAGCCCAGATCACTCTACTGGCTAAGATGCATGAGAACAACTCACCTGGGCTGGGGCTGGGAGCAGAGGGCCAAGGCAGCCTGGAAAAGCTTTGTTGCAGGACACCTCCCACCTCTGGTCTTCCCCAAGCATACTTGGTAGCTCTCCATGGCCCTGCCACCAGCACAGTGTCAATTTTTAGGGGGCGAAGGAGTCAGAAGGCAAAAGCTTCTTGTTCAAAGAGAAGGGTGCTGCATCCCGTCCAACGAGGGTGGCAGATATGGTACATTTCAATCATGTATTGTCAGTCTTTGGATCCGGTTTGTAGTCCAATCGCTTCTTTCGTCTTTGGTGTCACCACTCAGTTATCTTTCACAATTGTTGCAAAGGGCTTGGGAGGGCAGGGCAGGTATGCACAAAGAGGGTGTCACTTTTATAGCTTGGGGTTCTGGTTGCAGCTGATTGGCATGTAGTTGTGACTTTGCCCTCCTCATTCTGTTTTGCGTCATTTACTGTTCATTGGCTAGAAGACGCACCGACTCAACTCACCAAAGCCTTTCTTCTCATCTCAGGACTTTAGCAGGAAAGAAGCTGCAGGTGAGTTGCTTTCTTCATTGTTGATCTGGGTGGCAAATTCTCTAACGCTGGGCAGACTGGTCCAGGGACGGGAGCACTTGCCGAGGATTCAGGACCCCTCAGTTCTCTTCCTAGTTCTGCATGTGAGTCTGCTTCAGGTTGCCTCATTTCGGGATTCAGATGTGTGGGAAACACTTTCTAA
Organism: Pelusios castaneus; assembly: GCA_007922175.1. Classification (NCBI taxonomy): domain Eukaryota; kingdom Metazoa; phylum Chordata; order Testudines; family Pelomedusidae; genus Pelusios; species Pelusios castaneus. The sequence continues at coordinate 7,661,515 of ML685800.1, forward strand.
TGTGCCTTGCCAGTTCCTGGCATTGTTCCCTCCCATTTGCTCCCGTCATGTTTAGTTAACTCTAATCACTCCTTTGGTGGTGTTTCCTTCTTTCCCAGAGCAGCTATGCCACTCAGTGAGCACATAAGAAGCCCAGCCTGCAGTCACCTCCTTCACTTTCTTCTCGCCCAGTTCGTAACTGCCTTCTGTTTGTTTGCTTACGTTCGGCTCACCAGAGACCCAGGCCATCCCTCTACTCTGACAACCCAGCCTGGAAACAAGACGGCAGCTCCACAGATTGGTTCGGAGTTGACCATCCTGTTGTGGACGTGGCCCTTTGGGCAACGTACTGCCCTGCGAAAATGCTCTGAGTTCTTTGACATCCGGGACTGCCACATCACGGCCAACCGCAGCTGGTATCACAAGGCTGATGCTGTGATTGTGCATCACAGGGATGTGTGTAACAACCGTGAGTCTCTGCCCCAGGGTCCACGGACCCCTTCCCAGCGCTGGATCTGGTTCAACTTGGAGTCTCCCTCCCACAGCCCTAATCTGGGCTTCATGGATCACCTCTTCAACCTGACCATGTCTTACCGAAGGGACTCTGATATCTTTACCCCCTATGGGTGGCTGGAGGTCCTCAGCCAGCCCCAGAACTTCAGCATCCCAGCCAAGTCCAAGTTGGTGGCCTGGGCAGTGAGTAACTGGAACCCAGCCTGTTATCGGTTCAAGTACTATGAGGAGCTGAAGAAATACATCCACATAGACATGTATGGCAGTCGTCACATGCCTCTGCCCTGGGACAGGCAAGACTCCATCCTGTCCCAGTACAAGTTCTACTTGGCCTTTGAGAACTCACTTCATGAGGACTACATCACTGAAAAGCTGTGGAACAATGCCCTGGGCTCAGGGACCGTGCCCGTTGTCTTAGGCCCCTCCCGAGAAAACTATGAGCGTTTTCTGCCCCCTGACTCCTTTATTCACATCAATGACTTTCCCACACCTCAAGGGCTCGCCCAGTACCTTCAGGAGTTGGACAAGGATCCAGTGCGATACCAGCGCTACTTCCAGTGGCGAACATGGCTGAAACCATCAGAGGAAACTCCTTGGGCCCTCCACTTCTGCAAAGCCTGCCGGGCCTTGCAAATGACAGAGAGCTACCAGTCCATACCCACACTGGTTAAGTGGTTCCAGTAGAAATTTCATGCTCAGCTTGCTATGCTTCCTGCTGGTTCAGCTGTACTTAGTCAGAAACGCTACTTTACTTTGTACCGAGACATGCCTACAATTGTTACAAGCTGGGTAAACTTTGTGCTAGGGATTGGCTCTTTCCCTAGCTCCCTGGCCGACTAGCTTCAGAAATTTGGAATTGAAATGTAAAACAAGATTAGACAGGACAGCAAAAGACAACTTCTGTGAGTGAGGGGAGGGAACTGTATAAAGTGGGTTAGGTTAATGGGAATTTATATTATTAGGGGAAACTAGTTTTAAGAGTAGTAGTTAGCATGTATAGGCCCAAGCCTGAACCAGTTTTCAAAGGCGTTAGCATAACCGCTCACATGAACCTATGCCAGGAACTCAGACGTCACCTAATGAGTACCTGCAGCCCTAATGAGCAGCTGCAGCCCTAACGAGCAAGCACACTAATGAGCCTCGAATACCCAACAAGGTTGCAATCACCCCTCGGAATAGAACTCCCTGATAAGCTTCCCGATAGCTCCCTGACAGCTAACTAAAATGATCAATGGCTGACAGCTAACTAAAATGATCGATGGCAATGTGGCAAAGACTGTGGGAACCTCTGTAAAAACAGGAGGGGCACAGGGGGCTAAAGCTCTATAAATATCAGCCCCACAGATACCCCCTTCGGACAGGGTTGGACAGGCTCAAGACGCCCAGTGGCTTCGGCTACTATAGTAAGTGGGGTCTGTCCAGAGAAGAAAAAGAAAGGTCAAATCCTAGTCTTGAAGCTGACTGAACTGGCACGTTGGCCCGAGCTCATCAAAGAAAGGTCAGCACCTGATCCCCGATGGTGGCGAAACTGACACGTTGGTAAGGAGTTCGGTGAGTATTAAAAAACCACAAGAGACCTCGGTGAACACTGGTGAAAAAGTAGCTACAGGGATATAAGTAACAGGTATATGAGTAACTGAAATAGAAACTGAAGCTTAGTACCCCGAGTCGTGGTGTAAGGACAGAAGTAGGTTAGCGCCCTGGTCCCCGAGGGTACGGGGGGATAGGTATAAGGATAGGGAATAAGTAGTTTAGCACCCCAGCCTGGGAGTACAGGTAGATAGCCTGCCGTCCCCTTTGAAGTTAGGGGCACCCCTTTGTTGCTAGGGGCAAGTGCAGAGTAATAAGAATAGTTTTAGTAATTAAATAGTTAATAATGCGCATTTACTTTTATCTTTAACCTGCTGCAGCACAATAACATAACAAGTTTAACAGTAAAGTACTAAATCTTGCAAGTATATAACAGTTAAAGAATGCACTAACAAAAGAGATAAGGAAAAATATGTCTTCTTGTACTGCTCTGCAATAAATACTTTATGATTTTAACTCTCTTGATTCTATTGCTATTTTCCATGGTACTGTTAAATCCTGACACTCCCCTCCCTCTTTTTTTGTTTCCCCTATGGGAACAGTACTTGATTCCTTTGGTAATTACCTGGGTTATCGGCTGGCTCGATTTAACCCTTTATTATTCAGTTCTAGTTCCCCTGACTACTGATGTATCTGTCAGCGCCTCCCTTCCATCAGATCAAGGCCGGGCTATAATCCCGGTGGAAAAAGAACCCGGCATCTGCCTGGTCCCCTCGATGAATAATACCCCGAGGGGTGATGCCAAACAGTATACAGGCTTATCCAGGAACCAGTTTGGGGACCTCTGCTTATCGTCAGCCTGGGACGCTTGAGGAACTCAGTCATAGTTTGAAACAAATTCCAAAGGGGTAGCCGTGTTAGTCTATTGTAGAAAGACAACAGAGTCCTGTGGCACTTTTAAAGACTAACAGATTTATTTATCGCATGAGCTTTCGTGGGAGAAAATCCCACTTCGTCAGACGCTTTGAAGATAGGAAAGTTACAGAGTGGGAGGATATTAAATGCAGGGGAGTGTATGACATAGCATCAAGTCAGGCTGTAACAGCAAATCAAAATAGGTGTTAGGATTCAAAACACTGGGGAACAGCACATAGAGGAGGGGGAGGTCAAATCACTTGTTGTAATGCGAGAAAAATCCATAGTCCCTGTTTAACCCCAAGACAACTGAGTCAAATTTGCATATAAGTTCGAGTTCTGCAGTCTCTCTTTGAAGCTGTGATTTGTTATTCATCTGTTTCAACACAGCTATTAACAAGTCGTCAAGGGAGTGAGCAGGGAGATTGAAGTGTTCCCCTACAGGTTTTGCAGTGTTGCAATTTCTGATGTCAGATTTGTGTCCATTGATTCTTTGGCGCAGAGAC
>ML685800.1:7678841-7690706 GCA_007922175.1 Pelusios castaneus
TTTTTTTTTGCAGAGTGAACAAACTCTTAAAGGCCCTGAAGCTTTTCCCCCGTGACAATTAGAAGGGAGCATCCCCACGGAGTTTGATGCCACTTCCTAGAAAGGGAGGTCTTCAGCTAAGCAAGAGAACCTCTAAGTGAATCGGGCTTCCAATGTTAGTGCTTGGCCAACAGCCTGCTTCTCTGATAACAGGAATAATAATACTTAGGTGAAAACAGCAAGGAGCAAATGTCATGTTCTCGCAGACTTCAGTATACAGAGGGGCCCATTTTATTCCACACTGCTGTGCCAGGCTCCTTAGGGACTTGATTTCCATGGAACTACACACAGCTAATCTAACCCACTGTGTTATTTACACCCTTATTTATACTGCAGTATTTACATCATTGTAAAATGTGTTATTTATACCATTGTAAAATGGGTACAACCCTGCTTTCCATCGAACTATACCCAGATATGACAGCTGATTTAACCCACTGCATTATTTACACTATTATTTACACTGCTGTAAAATGGGTACAACCAACCACCAGTCTGGGGATAGTTCAAAGCAATTGGTGCGCCTTACAGGAGCTGTCTAGTCTGAGAAAACTGGGCAGAAATAACCTAAGCTCATTTCCTGTGTCTAGTACCCTTGCAAACACTGTGGCCTGATTCTCTGTTGCCTGCAGCTCAGGGAGTCATTTAACATTTCTGCAATATGAGAGTAGGCTGATACCATTCTGCTCCAGTGACATTTCACACCCACTTGGCAACACGAGCTGCAGAGCAATGGAGAATCACGCCAATGATCACTCGTTTCACTCTTGGACTTGGGTTATTTTTAAATGGTGAGACAGGCTCTATATGCAGAAGCTGTGAGTCTCCTGGCTCTAAACTCCAGATCTACTTCTGCGTAGGCATCCGCCAGCAGTTTCACTTACATCCAGCCAATTCAGGCTCTGATACACTGAGCCGAGATGCACTCAGCAAGTGATTCCAGTGCGTAACCGGCCAAGACTGTAGGGCGTATCTGGCCTTGGAGTCCGAAGGAACCAGACCAGACATATAAAATCAAACCCCCATGTCAATCAAGGGCAAGAAGTAGACTCTGAGTCTATTTTTCCAAGTAAACTATACTTTGTGCTCTCATAAATCCAGGTCTGTGCAATGATCATTTCAAGAGTAAACATATAAATAGGCTTGGCAGAATGAGAGTTTCACTTTTTATAATTTCAACAGATAACAGTGATGCTTATTTTTAAGCAGTTAAAAAAAAACCCTTTTTGTCAATTTAAATGTGCACAGTTGGGAAGAATCCTGGGTTTTAAATGTTTTAAAATCACTTTACAGTTGCAGGAAACAATGCGGTGTGTGTGTGTGGGGGTGGTGGTGGTGGTAATTATTTAATGACCATAGACCTTGAGTTTCTAAAACCCTAAAGCTTTATAACCATTTAAATACAAAATTTCAATGCCATTGGTCAAAAATTTAGCCATCAATCAAGTTTTAAGAAAAATGCTGCTGGAAAATTAATTACTTTGCCTAGCTGGAAATGTTGGTGTGTGTATAGTAAAATCAACATTTATCAAACTTTACTGATAAAAATTCAATCCTTTCACACCCACATAGTAAAAAAATATTTTGAATCAATACACAACCTGCCAAGGAATTAATGAGATAACTCAAAACTGGCAATAACTGTTTGCTTCCAACACTTTGAGCCACTCCAAGTCCATTCTCAGAAGCTGTCTCATTTCCAAGGGTTTACAATTTGCCCTGTGCATTAAGCTGATCTGGTGACACTATTCTCTGTACTGGATTAGTGGCTGTGAAGGTAGGCACGTGTGCAGGATACAGGGCAAATTCTTGAGGATAGAGACCATGTGTTCATCCATGTTTAATAGGACCAAGCACAGCACAACTCTGATTGGGGTGTCTGAATACACAGTGCAAGCCTGCCTTCTTATCTATCTTTTCACCGATCCATCTCCATATACATCTACCCACCCAACCAGCTATCTCCATACATACCCATCATCCATTTATCCATCCATCTAACCACCCATCCATACATCTATCTACCCATCCATCCATCTCCATATCTATCTACCTACCTACCTACCCACCCACCCACCCTCTATCTTCATACACATCTATCTATATGGCCCTCATCTGGGTTGGGACATCTAAATGCTACTTCAGTATTAATTCTCATTATTATTATTGTAGTACCACCACAAGAGACTGGATTTCACAGACAGGGGAGGAAGTACACATAACAGCGAGTAGTATAATGAACAGCAGTCACAGGTTATGAGTGGCTTGTGCATTGTTGAGTTTTTGGGAGAAGTCCCGGCAGAAGGAGTTTTAAGGAGGACAGTTTGCATTATTAGTTATTAGTGGAGTCCTGCTAAGTGCAGGGTTATTCCCTTCACCTGCTAGTTGAGACACAGGAGAGGGTTTTCACCAGGATCAGGTGGGTTTTGACTGGAGCCGCGAGAAACATCTCCTGCTAGTTTTGGAAGTTGTCCGGGAACTGAAAAAGGAATCGTTTGAAAAGCCTGATACAAAGGTCCATCGGCCTCCCAGGCTTCAGGAGCACAGGCAAAATAAATACTCTCAGTTATGATTTATGAATATTGACTTAGCTGATCCTACAGAGCTCCCAGTGAGGAAGCCCAGAATTCCTATGCAGCCTTCAAGGGCTCAACTAAACCCTCTTATTTTAATGACAGAGTCTGAGAATAAAGCGAGATATAATGAATGGCCCTTGCACAGAAAACAAACGTGGCCCATGTGTTAGGGCCAGCTTTGTTGGCAGATGCCATGTGAGCTAACTAGATAAAGAGGAACTGGAATCATCCTGACATACTTTCGAACAGCAAAACAAAGTTTTATTAACTTCAAGCTCTCAGAACTGGCAGCTCCCGGTTATTGAATCAAAGAAAAGAAAATCGAGCTTGTACTGCCGGGCCACAGCATTTGAGTTCATTATTGGAAGTGAAAATCAACACTGCAGCCTAAAAAGTGCGTAATGAAGAAATTCAATCGAGTGAAACATCTGGATTCCTGTTTTTCATGGGACTGGAAGAGTACTCTGGAAATGACAGTCACATTTATTAAACAAGAGCGCAGAATCAGGGGAGCTTTGCCATGAAGCAGTATGCTTGCTGCCTCTTTATGAGTGCCCACCTTCTCTGGGTTTATTCCCCTGCGTCCTTGAAAACAGACCTTCTTGTTGTACAAGACAGTGGTCTGGGGAGGTGAAAAGAAAAGCACACCCATGTGCAATCACAGGGGGTATGCAAATAATGCCACAAACTTGAGAGAACTTTCTGTTCCCAAATTCGGTCTCTTACATAGCTCTCTTGAATTGTGCTCTAGGGTTTTAAATCCATGGTGGTTTTTTGGTGTCGGAAAGACATGGTCAAACATATTGAAATGGAATGAACAGCAAGCAGAGCTGTGCTTTCCAACTTGCAAGATGCAGAGAGAGGCAGATTCACAGCCCTTTGGGCAGGGAGCGTCTTCTTAGGAACTGCTTTTGAAAAGATTGCATGGTGAGGCTGTGTCCAGTGGGACTTGCACCAGGTGTGATGGGATGGGTGGTATATGAGGATAGGGAGCATGGGTTAGTGGTTGCAGCATGGGGTTTAGGGGTCAGTCATTCTGGAGCGGATGTTACTGATTTGTTAGGCTTTTCTCAAACAATGAGACTAGATGGGTCAGCTGCATCAATTGCCCCATTTCTTTATTGTCGCTGCCATGGCCCTTCTAAAAAGATGGAATGCACTGGGAGCACTGACACACGTGTGTGTGGTGGGCAGGAGGGTACTGGCCTTCCCATATAAATGGGGCAAATGGAATGGACTTTGTGTGGGAAAAAGAGAACCATCCTCTCTCTTTTCTCCTTTGAAATTCCACACTCCAGGACCATTCAGTTCCTGCACTGATGGGAGCCAGACAACACAGAGTGAAAGTCATGGAGGCCAGAAGTTTTCACAGCAAACTGACTGGAGAGCTAATAAGATTCCTTCCATCAATCAAAAAATTGAATAAAATCAACCCCACAACGGGCATGGGTAGCTTGCTGAGTGGAGTCTATGGTGGTTTTGGAGGAGGGGAAACAAGGCGATGAAGGAGCAATTTGAAGATGGCTACCTTAGAGCAGACCAAGCTTTCTGCTGCAGGTCTGAATCTCTTCTGTCTGGCACACTGTGCAGTCGTTCACACCAGTGCGAAGTGCTAACATTTGGATCAGGTAAGACTCTATGGCGATGGGGGCCAGGTCAGTATCATAGCTAGAGTCTGAGCACCTCACAATCTTTAACAAATGTATTCACACAAGACAACCAGGAGGCAGGTCAGAGCTAGTCTCCTCATTGTACAGAGGGGGAACTGAGGCACCAAGGCTATGTCTACACTTGTTAATTTAAGTCGACTTAGCATGTCCACATTCAAAAATTAAGTCAACTTAGAGGGGACCCTGCCAAATCGACCTAGAGCATCCACACTGGAAGCCCAGGTCGACTTGTAGGGGCTAGGTGGACCTGGGACTGGTCCACGGTGGCAGGGGGGAACCCCTTGCCAAGTGCCAGGGGGCTCAGCCTTTACCCCATTGTACTTGGGTACAATGGGGCAAAGGGAGACAGGGACACTGGCAGGGCATAGGGCCAGGGTGGGGGGGCATGCCAGGCTCTCCCTGTGCCACCCCCCCTGGCAGGAAGGGCAGTGGGGGAGTCCTGGAGAGCCCTAAGTTGACTTAGAGTCCACTTAGGGCTACTCCAGGTCTACACTGGCTTAAGTTGAGTTTCTAAAGTCAACTTAAGCCAAAAGTCGACTTAAAACGAAGTTTTACAAAGTCAACTTAATTTTCCTTCAGTTGACTTAAGCAGCTTGCTTAAGTCAACTTAAGGAAAGTGTAGTGTAGACGCAGAGTAAATTAAGTCGACTTAATTTACAAGTGTAGACGCACCCCACGGGACTAAGTGACTCAACCAAGGTCACGAAGGAAGTTTGTGTCCCAAGTGAATGCTCCAATTATTGTCCTGTCCATACATTCTCTATGCCCTGCCCCCACTTTGCACAGTGTAAAGGACTACATGAGATGCAGAGCCAGGGAGAATCAGGCCCTGTGTGTCTCTATTCAGGTGAGGGCATTGGTGTACCTAATGAGAAAATCATTGCCTCTTTTGTTCATTGATTTGGGTATAGCAAAGCTAACACAGGCCACCAGCTTCTCCAGAAGGAAACCTCTGGCTTTGCTCCGTCTGGGAAGCAACAGGCAGGAAGAAGCTGGAGATTGTGGCTTGGACACAGTCTCCTTTCAGGCCCCATGTCTCAGAACCAATTGTCTCATCCAAGAAGCTCCTGTTACATCTCTGAGAATTATCAAGTGGGCTGGGAAGGGGAGTCTTCATTAACCTTGAGAACTTCCAGAGGGGTAGCCTTGTTAGTCTGTGTACAGCAAAAACAACGAGAATCCTGTGGCACCTTAAAGACTAACAAATTTCTTCAGGCATAAGCTTTTGTGGGCTCCAACCCACGTTGTCAGATGCGCATATAGGGTCACATACTTCCCATCCCCAATTTCTGCCAGGGTTTGCCAGGTCACTCGTGCAGCCAGGCCCCATCCCCAGAGCTGGTGAGCTGCATCCCCTGCAGACAGGCGGGAGCAACAACTGGGAGATGCAGGGAGAGGCTGCTGCTTTTTGGGAGGGGACTGCCTGGAAGCCATGACTTGAGCTGTTCCAGAGGGCAGCCAAGCCCTCCCACTATCAGCAGGTTTAGGTCCTCTCTCTAGGGTTCACCCAGTTTCCCCCAATGAAATTATTATGCAGCCAATTTAAGACAAACCTATGGAAGGACTTCTTCACACAACGTGCAGTCAACCTGTGGAACTCATTGCCAGGGGATGTTGTGAAGGCCAGGACTACAAACAGCGTTCAAGAAAGAACTAGATAAGTTCATGGAGGACAGGTCCATCAATAGCTATTAGCCAAGATGGTCAGGGGTGCAACTCCATGCTCTGGGGCTATGTCTACACTTGCAAAGTTAAGTCGACCTTGTTAAGTCAACTTAAATTGGCTACGCTTTAACTCGACTTTGTTAAGTCGACTTAACAGCAGAGATAGCCCTTATATTTGTTTTAAGTCAACTTAATAAAGTCAACTTAGCGTGAATCCCTGTCTACACTGGCCTTAAGTCGACTTAAGGCTTAAGTCGACCTAAAAGGAGGTGTTATTAAGTCAACTTAAGAAAATCCCAGTGTGGACACGGCTTTGTTTAGGTTGATTTAAGCATCCTTAAGCAGGCCCTCCTTAATCCAGCATGGGATTGGTGGGGCAGCCCACGTCATCCTGCTCCGCTGGCCCTTTAAGGATTAGCAAAGGTCTGACACCCAGGAGCACCTTAAGGCTGCCCCCCTGGGCCACTTCCTGCCAGCCTCTCCCTTGTCCAAGTTTTGCAGTTGGTTGTGAAAAGGGAAGAGACGAAGGCACTCACTGCACCTTCAGTCTGCCCAGGCTCCTTGTCTCCAAAAGAAGGCTCCTGCAGCCAGGGCCGGCCCTACCATAGAGGCGCCCTAGGCGGTCGCCTAGGGTGCCAGACTTGGAGGGGCGCCGGGGCCTGGCTGTGCGGGTGCACGGGAGCACAGCTCCCGTCGCACCCGAGCAGGAAACACTGCCGGCGGCTATGCACGGCCGGCTGCTGCGGCCTCTACCCAGCTGGAAGACGCTGTCTTCCAGCCAGCAGGTAACTGCTCCAGCCCCCAAGCAGGGAGTTTTTAAATCTCCTGCCTGCCCTGAGCATGCTCAGGTCATGGTCAGGGTCAGGGCAGGAGCAACAGCCCGCAGCGTGGCCACTCCAGCAGCCAGGTAAGGGGTCCTGGGTCTAGGACGGGCAGCCGCCGGGGAAAGGGTGCGGTTGGAGGGGTCGGACCGGAGGAGCTGGCAGCAGGGCAGGAGATTAGGGAGTGGGAGTGGGTGGTGGTGGTGTGTGTGACTCAGGCTATGTACACACGGTCAGATTAAAGCACAACATGGCAATGCTATAAAAAACACGTGACCTTTATTGCGGGAGAGCGCGTACACACGTCGCTCTTTGCAACGCAACAGAATTCTTTGCAATATCGCGGTGTAGCACAATGAATTCTGGGCACCTATCCCATAGTTCAGTTTTCCCTGAATCGGTGCTTGGAATCATGGGGTGAAGGAAAGGAACGCAAAGCGCCATGGGTAAAATCTCAGTTTCCTGTGGTGCACTGTGTTCCCCTTGCATCTTCCTCGTTGCTAATAGCAACTCGCGCCTATTTTCAACAGTGCAGTGACGCACTACTAGCGAGCAATCACAATTGCGACAGCATGGATCCTGCTCTAATCTCCACTGTCGCCTTCAGCATTCTAAATACATCTCGGCTTGTTGCTCAGTACGCAATGAGCTCCGAGTCAGATGAGGAAGCTGAGGAGCAGGGGCTGATCGATGCCATGCAGAGCAACAGCATCGCATTGCTCAGCTCCTTCACCGATCATCTGCACACGGTGCAACGCCGTTTCTGGTCGCGAGAGACGAGCACCGAGTGGTGGGATCGCATTGTTATGCAGCTGTGGGTTGACGAGCAGTGGGTACAGAACTTTCGAATGCGGAAAGCAACCTTTTTGGAACTGTGTTCAGAGTTGGCCCCTGCTCTGCGACGTAAAGACACCAACATGAGGTCCGCCCTAACCGTGGAGAAGCATGTTGCGACTGCTGTCTGGAAGATGGCGACTCCTGACTGCTACCAGTCGGTTGCAAACCAGTTTGGAGTCGGGAGGTCCACCGTCGGATTAGCCCTCTCACAAGTGTGCTGAGCCATCAATTGTGTTCTGCTACAGAGGACGGTGACGGTGGGCAATGATCGTGAGATTGTGGACGGCTTTGCTGCCATGGGATTCCCTAACTGTGGGGGAGCAATAGACGGCACACATATCCCGATTTTGGTTCCAGACCATCTCGCGACCGAGTACATCAACAGGAAGGGCTATTTCTCCATGGTGCTGCAAGCACTCGTGGATCACAAGGGGCGTTTTATGGACATCAATGCTGGGTGGTCGGGAAATGTGCATGCTGCCCGCATTTTCAGAAACACTGGTCTGTACCGGAAGCTGCAAGGGCGTACCTTCTTCCCAGATCAAAAAATTACTGTGGGGGATGTGGAGATGCCCATAGTCGTCCTTGGAGACCCAGCATACCCACTGATGCCATGGCTCATGAAGCCGTACACTGGGAACCTAGATCGCAGCAAGAAGCGGTTCAATTACAGATTGAGCCACTGCAGAATGATTATGGAGTGTGCCTTCGGCCATTTAAAAGGGCGCTGGCGCTGTTTGTATGGGAGGCTGGACTTGGACGAGGACAACATCCCTGCTGAAATTGCGTCGTGCTGTGTCCTTCATAACATTTGTGAAAGTAGGGGAGAAAAGTTTTCCCCGGGGTGGGCTATGGAGGCACAGTGCCTCGAAGAAGCATACGAACAGCCAGCCACTAGGAGTATTAGGGGGGGCCAATGAGGAGCTGCTCGCATAAGGGAGGCACTCAGGGAGCATTTCAATGATGCCCTCCCATAGTTCACTTCAAGGACTCATCAAGTGCACCTTATGAGATTTTCACTGTGTACAAATAAAGCCACTCTTCAAAGTTTTTGTTACTGTTTTTATTAAAAGATGAAAGGGGGTGGGTGGGAGGTGTTACAGGTGGGTGTAGCTGCGGGTCTCTAAAAAGTAGCTCTGTGAGGGGCTGGATGTTGCAGTATACCAGAGGGACGGGTGGCCTTCAAAGAAATGCTTCGAAGGACTACGGGGTGTGTGAGGCAGACACGGCTGAAGTGTCTGGAGTGGAGCCCGTACATTAATCGCCTGGGTCTGCAAAGCAATCATGCTCTTGAGCAGTTCTGTTTGCTCCTTCATGACGCTTATTAGTTCGTCCCTGTGTTTCTGCCTCCTCTGTTGGGATTCTTCTCTCCAGGCTCGATTCTCCCTCGTGGATGCCTCTGTTGTTTTAATCAGCTTCTGAAACATATCCTCCCTGTTTCTTCGAGCACGTCGCCGAATGTTTCTCATGCGGTCAGCTGGGGTAGACACCGGCCTTGTGAAGGTCGAATCTAATAAAAAAAATAAATAAAGCTATTGTTAACACATAGCATAGATAACCAATGTAACCTTCCAGTAGCACATTCCACTGGAAGGTGCAGGACAGTCAACATCCTATGCTTCGCTGAAGCGGACAAGGTACATCCTAATAGAAACCTTTCTGGGGGCTAACATCAGGGGCATTGCTGGATAGGAAAAAGATCCAGAGCTGTGGCCCCCAGCCCACTCCCTGCTAGCCCCCCCAGGCCACACCCCCACACCCCACCCCCAGCTAGGCCCCACCCCCTGGCCAAGCCATTAGGCCCCTCCCCCAGTTCACAACCCCCGCCCCCACACACACACAGAATCAAACCACACCCCAGGCTCCTCTCCATGCTGGGTTGCAATACAACTCCTTCATACTCATCTGTACTCAGAACTAGAACAGAAGCAATCTTTCTTCAAAAGTCAGACCATGTCAGAAGGGCACAAAATGTGTCTCCCTGTCTGACAAGGCACAACATTCCCCATCCCCTCCAGGTTCCCGTGGCTGAATATCAGGAGCCAGGGACTTCAGCAAACAGGAGTGGGAAGGAGGGTGGTGGATCAGGAGAGTGGGGAGAAGGGGAAGGGTGGCAAGGGAGCAGTGCAGCTGGATGGTGGGTACCGGGAAAGGCAGCACAGCAGCTGCATTTTCCCATGCTGTTCCAGCCCTGGGCCACACGCCTGAGCAAGGCAGGAAATTGAAAAAGGCTCTGGCCGGGTCCCAGCTTTCAGGTGCAGACAAAGCAGGGGGAGGAAGTTGGGGAATTCACAAGGCAAGCAGGTAGACTGCCTGGGGCTTCCAGTGTGGTGCCATGAGTGGTGTCACACCAAACTAGCAGACCCAGCCAGCCAGGCTTCCAGCCTTCTGCCTCCCCTGCAAATAGCCAAAGAGAAGACAACAGAGTGAACTGAAGAAAAGGCAGAGAAGGCTGCTGCACTGTTCCCTACTCTCACCCCACAGCTCCTGCCAGGCTCCCAATCCCTCTCCTGGGCAGACAAAACAGAAAGGACAACAGCCAAAACCGAGTCAGCCCGCTCTTATAGGAAAGGCAGAGTCCAAACTAAAAACGCAGCATTACTGGGCCGACAGTAATGGGGACAGAACTGAGGGGACAGGGGTGGGGGGACAGATCCTGCACCAGGGGCCAAAATCACCTTTTCCAGTACCTGTCAGAGAGAGGGCAACCCTAAATTGTCACATGCTCACACCCTAGGATGGGCAGGGGGAACTCAAACATCAACTCCATTTCCTCCAGTCATCCTCCACCCCCTACTTAATTGCAAACAAACAAGAAAACCAAAATTTCAAAGCAGAATACATTTTAGGTGCATAATATGGTGCTGGTCTGCAGATTTATCTTTATAAATAAGGCCAGCATTGGCACCCCCAGCTAGGGGATGATCCCTGGGCCACTCATCCCCCAACTGACCTCACTGCATGGGGAGGAGGGGCGATGCCCAGCCAGATTGATGGACCTAGGCCCAGAGGGGGTCAATGGCTGGATGGGAGGGGTAACCCCACCTCACATTTGCCACCTGGGCTAGGGGAAAGCGCAGAAGGGCTGTGATCCCCAGCCCGCCCTGTCATATGTTGCATAGTGGGGTATAATCTGTATAACTTTGCTTTCTCTCCTGCCATGTAATTGTGTGGTTTGATGAAAAATGTGCCATGCAAGCAAGGGTCCTTTCTGAATGCTCATAAACATGCTCTGCATTATTATGGTATCATGTTTCCTGCAGCATCACATGTATGTGTATATAGATCAATAGATCTGAAACATCCCAGGTATTTCATATGGCTCTGGGTGGAGTGTCTCTCTCTCAGCATGAAAGCTGATGAGATTGGATACATGACAAAAGATAATGTAAACAAAGAGAATCACCTAACAACAAGGAGAAGGGAACCAGAGAGTCACACCTGGAAAAAGGGAGGGGATGGAAAGTTTGATAACAAGACACTTGGAAGTGTGAAAGAGCTTATTTCTGGGGCCTCTTATACCAGAGTTGACTTTTGCTTAAGGTAATTGGTATGATGATCTGCAGTTGCATAATGCTTACATGGGCTAGTCTTTGCATTTGAAACTTTTACTTTAAGCCTGCATAAATAACAAGCATTAGTCCACTGTGGCTTTTTCAACACATGCCAAAATGGAAGCACATAAAATAACATGATTTCTAGCAGGTAAAAATAAGCTTCACTCATGATCTCCCAATAGAAATCTCAAATCTTAGGATTTTTTCCCCAGGCCCTGGGCATTTGCTCCCCTACCAGCCTGGGAAGTGGGAGAGAGGGGACACCATTTGAAACCCATCTCCCCTCAGACTTGGGGAGGGTGAAGATCCCTAAGAGCAGTGGTGGGCAAACTTATTAGTCAACTGAACCAAATATCAACAAAACAGCGATTGAAATTACTTTTGAGAGCCAAATTTTTTAAACTTAAAATATATAGGATGGTACATTGTTATTAACTTAATAAGGGTATTCCTAACCATCTCAACATACCTTTCTCAATTCTCGACACTACATCTTCTTTCACTCCACAACGTTTCCCGTATTTGTGTAAAAGACGAAGAGAAAAAGAAAAAAAAAAAGGCAGGGAAGAGGCAGGGAAGAGAAGAGAAGAGAAGAGAAGAGAAAAAGGCAGGCAGGCAGGACAAGAGAAAAAGGCAGGCAGGCAGGACAAGAGAAGAGAAGAGAAAAAAGAGAAGAGAAGAGAAAAAGGCAGGCAGGCAG